>JAGDQP010006994.1:6346-46875 GCA_022664845.1 Lepisma saccharinum
AGAGAGAGAGAGAGAGAGAGAGAGAGAGAGAGAGAGAGAAAGAAAGAGAGAAATTACATTTCTTAGAACTTCACACTCAACATTTTGTGTATCTTTGTAAATGATAAAAGTAAATGACATCCTATCAGAAATTATAAAACATAAATATTGTGCCCCAATTTTAAGAACTGTTAGAAACAGGTTTTTTTCTCTTGTCTTCCGTGTATAACATTAGTGTTCTATGGAATACTCGATTCATTAAGAAAGAAATAATTACTTAGCAACCATAGGTTTCAAAGTTCATTTTCGTTTCTCCATGTTCGGTAAGGATCTTTTCTACTGAACAACTGAAATTACACTTTTCAGTAAACTTCAACTAGTGGCCCACCTAAAATACGAATAGTGTTAGGTTTCCTTTTGGTGTTTGAAATGCTACTTGCTTAAGTTTTTTCATTGTTTGCTATATACTACAAGAAATCATAAATATCTTTCCAGAAGCCAGGACATGTGGTAATGTTTTCTGTGAAACAAAAGAAAATTCCAACCCTTGCTTGCTCACTCATACTCTCTCAGAATCGCACACCGCTCGCTCTACGCCAGTTGGGTGGCCTCTCTTCTAGGCTTAGAGAGAAATCGTGTATAACAAAGTGATGAGAACATTATATTGGCCATGATAGTACATGTTACATATTAAATATGACACTCAGCAAAAGAAGAAAAAAAAAACACTGACTTATTAACCTAGTTATTTGTTACCGTTACTCAGATTGATAGCCTCCTATATTATAAATATTTACTACTAAAAGAAATAGAAAGGAGATAATAAAAGAAAGATAAAACGCAACAGAAATGGAAGGAGTAGCTCGGTGGACTTTGTACTTTGCTTGTTAAAATGTTTTACAGGACATCTGTTACAAACACGCTTGGCTTTCAAATGCTGGCAGAAAATCGTTTGCATAAGGCAAACAAAGCCTTACTTGAACTATCAAATTGGTGCCAAAGAAACAAAATGGAGGTCTCTGTAACGAAAACAACATATGTCATTTTTCATGGTAAATTAAAAAGCAATCCAACGACCAAGTATAACGGAAATACTGTAAGAAGATCTAAAGAAATTAATTACCTAGGGGTAATTCTCGATGAAAAGTTGAATATGGGAGCACATATTAAGAGTGTGAAAGAGAAAAGCTTCATCAATAAGATTATATTGGCCAACATAAAGTACCGTATTCCTTTGAAAATAATAACATACCATCAAGCTATTTTAGTGTCTATCGTAGCGTACGCGGCCAGTGTCTGGTCCCACAGGCTGGTGGAAAACAAAACAATTGCAAAGTCACTAAATGGACTACAACGGAAACTCTTGTTAGGATTAACAGGTGTCTATAGAACGGTCTCTACAGATTCATTGACTGTGGCCATGGGCATAATGCCCTTACATTTACAAGTATTGAAGAGAGCCAGCGCCTATTGGTTCAAATATGAAGACTTTCAGAAAATTAGAATGCTTAATGGAAAAATCAAAATCCGGATGAAATGGACACATGGTTATTAACAAGATGGCAACACGACTGGGACGGAAGTCAAACTGAAGACGCACGTGGACCATCTATCCAAATATTAGTCAAAGAATACAGCAAGATGGATTTAATCCAGTATATGGTCTATTGCAGTTTATTACGGGACATGGCCCATATCCGGAGAATCTACATAAATTAGGCCTAAAAGATGACAAATTCTGTGAATGTGGAGAAGTGGGGTCTCCTGAGCACATTGTTTTATATTGTCCATTGGATGAAGAATTACATGAAAGTAGGCAGCGTTTTTATGGCCTAACTACATTCCAGATTTTACAAAATGAAATGTTGCACGATTATATACAGACTTTGCGCAATAGAGTGCCATAAATTCATGTAGATCGCTTTCTACTTAACCAAAGATAAAGATAAATCTCAACGGATACACTACCATGCTTCCAAATGTTGAAGTTATATTTCGAACAGCTTATTTAGTAAAATGAACTAGTGTAAGAGATAGTAGGGAATTTCGCTATATAAGACAACATTAATTTAGGATACCTATCGGTGTGATAAAATTGTTATTTTTCCATTGATTTTATAATTCATGATTTATTATTAGACACCCGTACTCCATGTCCTAAAAGGATAAATTATTTAATTTTATTTATCTTTGACAAGTAATATTCAGATAGGAATACCTTATGAGACTGATGCATTAATATCATGATCTTATTATATAATAGGAACTACTCTATCTAATTAATTTATTTAGTCTCATTATTCATTGAATATCATCGATCATATAATTCATATTTAGTCATATTCGCCAACATATTAGTGTAAATTATGAATAGTAATAGATCATCCTATGATAAACTGAAATATGGATTGATATATTAAGGGATAAACATAGATTTTACGCATGAATATAAATTTAAATAGACTAGATTAGATATTGAAGAATCGAAGTAAATAATAAAGCATTTACAGAAGATTATATTAATTTAATCAATTTTAACAATCTCTTTTAAATAATTAGTATTTATCTATATCATAAAAATATCTCTATAAATTTTATTCTAGTTGCTAGATCATAATCATTTGGACATTATTATCTATTCATATCCATAAAACTGTTTGTTCTGCATATATATACAATCATCATTCATTATCACTCTTCAGCAGCATCTAATTAACTCATCATCCTCATTATAATTAACATATAAACAATTACTTATTTTTATTATTACTGACGACAGATCCATTATTACATGAATCAGTCATTTTGTGACGAATGAGAGTACAATATTATTATTATGCTACCATTCTATTATGTCATTACTATATTGTTTATTTTTGATTTTACTTTAATGCGATTTATCTCTATAGATACGGGATACACGTTGGTATCTACGTCTATAATAACTCTGACTTTTTAGATACAGAATAAAAAATAACCTAACAGCCCTCAGACTTGTCTTTTTTTCTCTCTTTTCCTGCAACTAGGTTAAGACTGCAAATTGGTGAAATGTTATTTCCATCTCCAAGTCTGGATTAATGCAGGGGTGGCTGGTGGGATCGTGACCTTCGGGCCTCCCAACGTGAATCGTTTGCATTTTGTTCATAAGAAATTTCATGCTTGATGTTCATGCTATATTTAAAGTAATGCTGCATTTGCAAAAGGAAAATCTTATAAGGTTACTGAAAGATTTTGCATTCTAGCCGTGGTAGCTAAGTTTGATTGACATTCTGGATGTGCTACGAAGTTGGAAGAGTTATCTTGTAGCAAATAGTAATGGTACAAGAGAGGAAATTTTGAAAAAAAAAATAGAAGTCTAGCTTTTCCATCTTGTGACGATTGGTGGCGTTTCAATATTTTTTATTTTTTTTTAAAAAAAAAGAGAGAGAGAAAATATCCAGTATATCCACCACGCAACGGATCCTATGTCCGTGCTTAATTATACTGAGATCTAGAAATAGGATGTAGCTATGATAAATGATAAGGGAGGGGATTTTAGAGAAAAGCTTTAAGTCTCAAGTTTTGAAATACAGTTCTACAGCGTGTTTCGACTTACCGGATAGACCACAGGAATACTTCTATAATGGTTGTATGCGCACTTGGTACTGTTCGATGTTGTTATATCGTAGGTAACTCAAGAACTGTTCATTTTGAGTATCAAGATTCACTTTACACCTTGTTTTCCCAATTCTGGTTGCAAAGGCACTCTCTGGAATTCCACTGGTTAGCGCGACACAATGACACGATGGCCCGTGGAATTCAGATACCTTGTACTTTTTCCTGTGGGCTATCCGGAAAAGTCATTGCTGTAATCGTTACATAGTACATGCTTAAATAACAGTTTTACAATATCCTGTTTGCTTATTACATATCTTTCTGTTTATATAACTTGTTATCGTTTATAAGTTTTGTGAAATAATAATGTCAATGTTCCTTCATATAAAGTTCTACTAAAGCAGTTATTTAACTGTCTTCATGAATTAATTTCTTAATACTTGGTTCAATAGTTCGAGGTGCTATGGGGGCCTTACAATATGATATAACGTTATTTCCTTCAATATTCTATTTTTAAATATGCATTTTCAATTAGAGCAGGTTTAAAGTCTTTGACGGCACGATACCTCATCGCCTCTACTGTTCGTGGTGTTAGATATATGAAGGTCTAGCCCGCCGGATAGCCGTACGGTCTACGGCGGTAGGCCAACGATTCGAAGGTCACGGGCTCGAGTCCAGGCAGGGGTATGGGTGTGGATTTTAATAGCTAAGGGGCGAATCGTGACGAACCGAAGTCCAAAGTTACTAGACTGGCCCATATAAAAAAGTTTACCAAAGTTTACATGAAGGTCTAAAGCTCTTTTCTCACACTTTCGGCAGCCTGTAGATACCAAACTATGGACATTTCGAAAATTTTCAGAGAATCTTTCATCTTGTTTTGATGCGAGGAATCAACTCAGAGTTTTGTCGGTGTAGTTCATAAACACCAGATATATTTCACAGCAATATTCACTCCACTACTGGATGAGGCCTCTCCCGGAGGGAGGAGTTGGTCTACTGCTCCTACACTGCCCAGACGTATTGGGAGAGGAGCGAAGCTCTCAACTGTGATTGCCACTGTCTTTTAATCATAGCAGGTCCCCAATTGCATCACGAAGCTGGCCGGGCACCGTTCCAGACCCTCTCGGTAACCACTAGACCAACAGGGCGGTCGTGTATATCATTGAAGGAACGTTATATATACATTAGAGATGGGTCGGTACCAGAATTTATTGATACTCGATACCGATATTTATCTCTGATCTTCGATGCTCGATACTTTTTTTCATAGTGTTCAATGTATCTTTTAATTAATAAAATGTAATATATAATTAAAATGTAAGTATACTGATTTCCTATCACTTAACTCTACTACTTTATTAAATAAATTCTGGTTCATACAATAACTTTAGTATGACAGTAGCTTTAGTGGCAGTGTCTATGCATACGTTAACTGTTTATTTTCGGAAGACCCACAATACAACGAATTCCATAGAAAACGTGATTACCGACGGCGCGCTCTGCTAATCCAAAAATGGACCCATATAACATTTTGAAGGAACTGCAATCTAAAATTTTCAACAGAGCAAAATGGATGGTCAAATGTGTTCAATCTACGAAGACCACAACTAATATTCTTTTATTGAATTGAATTTAGTTTTAAATCCTTTAGGCAACTTTGGCTCAGGTCGGATGGATAATGATGGGATGAGTTGGTGGAATGAAGAAAATGAGGAAACGGAAGAACGCCGAGAAATCCCACGCACAGGATGTTTGTCCATCACAAAGCCCACATTTCATGAGCAGGGATCGATCCTACGACCTCTAGCATCAGAGGTGAGTGCTCTACGAATTGAGTCACAGCGCCCCTACTCTTTGTATAAACAGTGGACCATCATTTCCATATGATGTCAACAAATTCAGTAGTTAGTAAATTGTTATTAACGTCCTAAACGAGCTGGCGAGCTTCTAAGGACGGTACTTACAGATTTTGGTAAAGCCTGCTCCGAACCACTCCGTTCAATAGACCCCGGCGGGATTTGAACCCGTGACCTCGCGCACAGAAAACGAGCGCTCTAACCTCTCGGCCACCCCGAGGTAAAAAATTCAGCCGTCTTTTCATAACCGTAGGTAACCATAGATGCTCTAGTACTTGAATTTGAATTATATTTATGACCTTTTTAGGCATCTAAGGCTCAGGACGGAATAAAGGACTGGAAAGGATTCGGAAAGGTGTCGGCCAGTGCCTATGTTGAAGGTGCCATCCTGGCATTTGCCTGGTGTGACTGAGGAATATTCCTAGAAAACCTTATTAAGGATGGTTGACCGCTAGGATCGAAACCACAACCTCACGAATACTACGCCAACGCTCTACCACTGAGCTACGGCGGCTTGGTGCCCGAGTACTTACATCAAAAACGTTTAGGGCGTTTTGCATCTCTAGGTTGCTAGGGCACAGAGTCTTATTGTTTAATCTGAATCCATTTATCAAAAAGGCATCCCTTTCAATCTTAGAAACCGTTCTCAGATTATTTAATTCAGCTATCTTAAACGACTCTACATTGCAGGTTTCGCATTGAAAATTCTGGAATGTGAAAGTTCTGAACTTATCCTTTTGATTCAACCAATTGTTCCTTATGTTCTTTAGCAGACTGGATGGTCAATTTTGGGCATCAAAAAACACACTCTTCGTTTGTACCTTTTACTTAATGTCTAAAAAAAAAGTGTTTGATTTCATTATTGACGAAAATAACACTCAACAATATGAAATTATATTCTTCTAAAAGACACAAAATCTCCTTCTATTCCCGTTAACGATTCGCCAATGGTTTGAATGAAATGACTATACTAGTTCTTGAACTTTTGAGACTTTTTCAAAGATGTGAGTTGTTGTAAGTACTTGGGATGCGGCAATGTGAGAAATTTATTCCTTTCTGAATTGCATATTATAAATTAAAAAAGCTGTCAGAATCCCGTAATGCCTCTTCACATTAAAAATCACCCGGTACACATTTTGGGATTTTGGCAAGGTCACCGAACTTAGCGCTAATTTTCCCCAGTGGACTTGGTTTACTATCGCTCGGCTCACATACCACCATCACACTCAAGAACGAGCCCCGACCCGACATCGCAACCTTTGTAATGACCTCGTTATACTGCCAACGATATATTAAGAGTTTCCCGAGGTGCTCGCTAGATGGCTGTACTTTTGTCGTTGCAAAAGCGAAGCGAGTAACTTTTTTATATTTTATTTAATTATAAAGTGCAATATGGAATCAATGGCATGAAATGTAAGCAGAGAGAGAAAAGTTCAAGTCTACCAATTAATTGCATGTACTATGTATGTAAGTAGCACTTGTCAGGTACAGGATGCAGAGGTAATACAGAAGCAATTGTATTATATTTTAACCCTCTATTAAATAAACTTATTTTGTTGTGGCATTTCTTCGTCTTCTTTTATAGCTAGACGTAGTGGAGGAATTGTCTGCATTGCCTAAGCTGTTGAAAAGCGCCGCAGCAATTGTGGATAAATTTCTCTACAAACTTTGCTTTGTGTCACCACTACGGTGTAGCTTTGGGGCACTTATTAGGTATAGGTTATCAAAAGGCATCGAGCTTCGAACCTGCAAGAGCGACCCTGAGAAGTTATAATAGATGTAATGGGATTTCCTATTATTTGACCGCACAGCTGCAACGCTTCATATATATTTTATTATTATTTACGGTTGCATATTCAAAGGTACAAAAGGACCCATTACACCTTCTTCCATCAACATCCTCGCCTTATAGCCACTGCGCCGTGGATTATCCCAGAGATTTAGTTTTCGTTAGAAACAAGAAAATTAGCCATAAATGACCGACGACCCTTTAAAAACAAGAAAAGGTATTTGGGAACCCAACCACCTACCAGAAGCCAGATCATTGCTTTTATTTTATTGAAGGAGGCAACAATCATAAACAAGGAAAACACAGAGGACAATGCGATCCTAAACGTGAAAGTCAAAGCGGGAGAGAGAGAAAGAAGTTTAGGGGGCACACATCAAGCAAGAAAGGAGTCTCTCATCTTTCTGTTAGCTAGCTGTGCTTTTCTTCGTGCTGTTTGCAGGATTTATGTTACATTGCAAGAGGTACCGTATATTATATTGCTGAGAAACAGGTTCTACTGTAAAAGTATGGATTTGAAAATTGCACCCTCTTACACAAAATAAGTTTTTTTTTATCTTTTTTTTTTAGGTAAAATAGCCTTTTGGAATGAAATCTCTTTTGGATGCTCCGCAAAGAGATTCCAAAATGTATGATATAAAGAAACATTATATAAAACTTATTTTGTATAGTTTTAAAGGGTTGAATCGAAGAATAAAAATACAAACATTAAGATATAACATCAAAAATTTAAATTCAAGAATCTTTGAGATTAAGTTATAACGTTCTACCATGGGATTATTTTCAGAGAAACAGATCAGTGCCAAAAAAATATATGAAAGTATCGACACTTCCTCCTCCTTTGAAAACTTAAGAAGTTTTGTACGAAGCGGCAGTAGCTCACCTGGTAGAGAGTTGCTTTCGCATTCGGGGAGTCCTGGATTCGATATCAGCAGCCGACCATCATGACAGGTTTTCCAGTACATTTCCTCAGTCACACTAGTTCAATACCCTGATGAAACTTCAAAATTAGGCCCTGACCTACTCCTTCCCGCATCCTTTCACGTCATTCTTTACCGACAAAGCTATAGATGACTAAAAGCCATAAATAAAAGTCAAATTCAAGAAGCTTTGACTCTGAGATGTAAGTTATAACGTTCGCCTATACGATTATTTTCAGATAAAGTTATCAGTATCAAAAAATAAAATATCAAAGTATGGAACAAGTATCGTATTCCTTCGTGAAGGTATCGATCGATACCGATACTTTGCAAGTATCGGTGGTATCGAGGTATCGAAAGTATCGTGAATTCATTACTAATATATATCAGATTGAGCTAATTTCTACCCGCTGCTGGATGAAAGTACGAAAACTACCCCCTTTCCTTTCTACATATCTCACGTGAGTGTGATGCTATTCTCATCCATATAGCTCCTGAAAAACGCTTAATTTCACCTATCCATCTTACATTTGGACGTCGTCTCGGTCGTTTCTTTTTTCTAGGAATCCAAAGTAGTACATTTGTCGTCCATCTTCCATCTGTTCGTCTAGCTAAATGACCAGCCCATGTCCACTTCATTTTCCTCGTAGTCTTGATTACATCCTTTCCCTTTGTTTGTGCGTGAATCCATTCATTTGTCTTCCTGTCCCTCCTGGCTACCATGAATCTCTCCATTGCTCTTTGTGTGACTCTTAATCTTCGAGTCATTTTCGCATTCAGTGTCCAAGTTTCACAGCCGTACATCAATACAAGTAAGACACATTAATTATTCAGACACATTGGTAGTTTGCTTTTGAAGAAGTGTTTTGTTTCAAACAAACTCCATGCCATTTTACTTTATTTCATCTGTCAACTTGGTATTCGATGTTTTGCGCTGACCTAGGTAATACACATCAAATATACCCATTGCCTCTCTCCGTGAATCTTTATTTCCTTCTTTTCAGGATGTTGATTGTGCATTACTTTTGTTTTAATTAAATTCATTTTAAGGCCTATTTTCGAACTCTCATTACTCAGGTCTTCCATTCTGGATTGTAGCTCTTCTACACTTGAAGCAAGCAGGACTATATAATCAGCGAATCGTACGTGATGAAGATACTCACCGTTAATTTTTATTCTAACTTCATCTCCCAATTTAAATTTGGGAACACACTCTCCAGGACCACAGAAGGAAACAGTTTTGGAGAAATTGAATGTGGGAGTCGAGTAAATATTTCGTAGTAACTTGATGTATGCTATTTCGATGCCTTGATGTTTTAGTGATATAATTACTGCTGCGAAGGAATCCAAAACCTTTTTCAAAATCTGTTAATCCCAGACATAATGGAAGTTCATATTCATTAGTCCTTTCCATAAATTCATTCAATGCTTGTATGTGGTTCATTGTGCTAAATCCACGACGAAACCCGGCTTGTTCCCTTCTCTGGTTAAAATCTCAATCTCGTTCAATACGATTTAGAGTAAGTTTGGAGAACATTTTGTATAGAACTGGCAATGAACTAATAGGTTGTATAGAACTAATTGGTCTGTAGTTTTTGATGCGTTCTTTGAACAACAAAATGATAACAACATTATTCCAACTTGAGTGTATTTCTCTCTTCCTCAGGCACAATAAGAATAATTTAGTAAGTTCCTCTTTCATCTTTTCACCTCCCCATTTAAACATCTCTGCTGTGAGTCCATCTTCTCCTATCGATTATCCGTTCTTCATCCCTCGAAGCACTTTATCCACTTCTTCCATTACGTCTGCGATTTCACATCATTTTCATCTGAAAATTTATTTCCTAATTCATCTTCGGAGTAGTACAATTCTCTGTAGAAATTTTCAAATATTTTTATAATTTCCTCCTTATTTCGTGTTACGGTCCCTTCTGGTCTCTTAACTGAAATTATTTTCTTTCTCCCTACCATGAGCTGCTGTTTGGTTTTCTTCAGGTTTTTGTTTTCCTCGATTGTATTTTTTACAAGATGCTCGTTATATCTTCGTACATCCTCTGTTATTTTCTAACTTACTGTTGTATTTAGTTCTAAGTACCCAATTTTCCTCTTCTTTCCTTTTTTGCTTCTTTTTTTCATCAAACTTTAGTTTCTTCTGAGATTTTCTTTTTTTTTCTTTTTGATGCCTGCTATTTCCTTGACTTTCTCTCTTAATATCTCAGTGAGTATTTTATTTCTGCTATTGATGTCTTCTTTATCTCCTAACAGGTCAAAGGCGCTGAATCTGCTGCTTAGTTATATCTCGAATGTCTGTCTGTGTTTCCCTAATTTTTTCAGAAATAAAAGTGGCGGTTTCCCTCTGATAAGCTTCTTTCTATCAAGTCTAGTATTTAGTTTCAGTTTACATCTTACCATCCTATGATCACTCGTGATTTTGAAACTGTTCAGAACATACACGTCTTGCACAATTTCCCTCTTATTCGATAAAACGTAGTCTATTTCGTTTTTAGCCCCATTTGGGCCTTTCCATGTTTACTTCCTCTCGGGTGGTTTCTTGAAAAATGTATTGGGAATGAACAGTTCGCTAACTTGTTTCCTCTCTTGTTTCTTTTGCCAAACCCAAAGTTTCCCACTTTCGTGTCACTGCTCTGCTAATTTCCTACTTTCGCATTGAAGTCTCCTATTACAATTTTGTAATGCGATTTGCTACTATCCTAAATCTTGTGTATCTCCTCGTATAAATCTTCGACTTCCTTCTCCGAATATGTTGTTTCTGTAGCATATATTTGTATAGCTTCCATAATGTATCTCTTGTTTATCTTTATTACTACTTGTGCGACTATATCTGAAATTCCTTCAATTTCTGTCATCCGTGTCTATAGTCTCTATTAATTATAAAGGCAACGCCTGTGGGTTTGCCATTTTGTATCCCTTTGAAGTAGAACGTGTGACCTGACGATAGTTCCAACTGTTCTTCATTCTTCCTCCACATTTCTGATAGTCCTATGATTGAGGACTTGAGTTGTGTGATTGTGGGTGAAAGGTGTGTTCTTTCTTCAGCTCTGCCTGGAAACCCGGCGGAGTAGGGAGGAACTGAAAGTTTAGTGTAGTGTAATATACCGTTATAAAGACAAAAGTAAGTATTTTTACATACTATAATTAGTTTTGAAATACGTTAGTTGCTCAAAAAACTATTAATAAAAATCGATACAAGTGACTTGCATGTCTAGTGTAAATGGATGGCTAATGCGTTGAATTTAAAGATAAAAATAGACACGTAAACATTGCTCGGCTATTGATACTTTAAGAGACAGGAAGTTTGGACTTTGAACTATACATGTGTGTATGTGATAATATTTGCTGTATATACGCCTATAAATTGGAACACCGACATTTTCGGGAGCTTGTGCAACCCGCTATATCTAAAGAACATTGTGGCTGCATAACTTACAGTAGTAGTGGCGACACTTGAAAGCACTTTTTGAGGAATTGCACTACTTTCCTGGCTGATAGCAAGAAGTCGATTTTCCAGGGCTATATGATACGCTGTGTCGCACTTGGTAGCTGCCTATGATAAAAGGCTACGAACACATTTTCTCATTCCCTTCGTGAAAGGCTACGAGCATATTTCGCTTCCCCTACTTATAAAAGACTACGAACACATTTTTCCAACCCTTATTTAACAGCTGAATACCTAACTCATATACGGCACATTTTTGCAACCGCTATTTAACATAGCAGAAATTGCACTAGTGCATGAAAGACTACAACCCTTTATTAACACTTATATTTTATGAAAGGCTACGGCACATTTTTCATCCCCTGTTTAACATAGCAGATGCCCTCCAACATTATGAAAGGTTACGACCCCTTTTTTATTCCCCCTATTTAACATAGCATAAATTACCTAACCATATTACGCCCTCCAACACTATGAAAGGCTACGACCCCTTTCTTCATCCCCTATTTAATATAATAGAGATTAACCCCACATAGCCCCTATTTATAAAATACTACGGCACCATTTCCCAAACCCTATTTAAGATAGCAGAGATTACAACAGAAATTTGAAGTCAGTTTCCAACACAGCCCCTAGCAGGCAATTAAATATATATTTTCCCAACCCCTATTTAACACAGCACAGTGGCTATGGTCTTACAACAATGCCAATGCCAATTTTGAAGTTCGTTTCTATACCTAACCCACATAATAGACAACACTCGACCGAATGGTCAATAGTAGTCAAGTGTTTTTTGACTAAGCACTTACAACCATAACCAAGGGTCACTAATAGGTGAAAACTACCTGGGCCTAAGTTAACAAAATGGTACTAAGGTTAAAGATCAACTATTTAAACCTGTATAATTCATAAACAGCTAGACATATTAAGAATCTGTTTTCACATTTCTGATTAGGGCGTTTAATTTTACATGTGAAACAGTGGTAACCTCGAGGTTAAAGGTCAAATATTTAACCCTGTATATCTCGTAAACAGCTAGACATATTGAGATTCTGTTTCCAGATTTGGTACGTGGGCATCAAGTACTATATGGGAAAAAATTGGTGACCTCGAGGTCAAAGATAAAATATTTAACCCTTTATATCTCGTAAACGGCTAGACATATGGAGATTCTGTTTTTACATTTAGTATGTGGGCATTGAGTACTATATGTGAAAAAAGTGGAGACCTTGAGGTCAAAGGTCAAATATTTAACCCTGTATATTTCGTAAACGGCTAGACACATTGACATTCTGTTTTCACATTTAGTATTTGGGCATTGAGTACTATATGCGAAAAAACTGGTGACCTCGGGATCAAAGGTCAAATATTTAACTCTGTATATCTCGTAAACGACTATACTTTTTATTAAAGAATGTATCCGGGTAGAAACGACAGAGGGAAGGAAGAACGGCTTGGCTGGCTCAGAGACTGGACAGGCGCTGGTGACGGCTGACGGTGTTGCCAACTTTACGCCCCACTCACACACACACACACACACACTCCCTCTGTGTGTGTGTGTGTGTCGCCTCTGCTATTTGAGTGTGGCAAAATTATCATTCCTTGCAATCATGTTTTCGAGTGAAGATGTATTGTGTGTTGTTATAGCTTGTTATATACTAATGAATAATAGCTTAGTTGTAATAACAAATCATAAGTTATTGCATCTTAAGAAATATCATAGCAAGTAAATTATAACAGCTCAGCACTCGGAAATGAAACAAAAATTGGTACTACTTTTTTAATTTTCAAAGAGGAATTTTTTTCAATATAACGCAACTTTTAAGATAAATGTATGCCTGAATATTTTTTTCTACGGTTGACACACAAACCATCCGCAAATAAAGAACCGGGCTTTAGATCTCCGTAAGACCTGTCCCGAATTTCGACTGAGAAAAGATTATCAGCATACCTATAATAGACTCCATGTCTACTCTCGTCTCATCTGCTCTTTTAATCTGAATTTATGTTCGCCGATGTATTGTATAGGTCAGACGTGTGATGGCCGTTGACCGAAGATACCAGAACACTTACCCTCCAACACATTGTCCACTTTTGGAGCGACGTATTGGCTCTGGAAATAACTGAAAGTATGATTCAGCATTCGACTAGCGAAACTGAGAATTTGATGTTATTTATAGCCTGCTGCAAGTTTAGTTCAGACCGGATAGGGTAGGTTACAGGATATTAGAATGAAGTAGAACAAGGCCTAATATGAAGGTAGTATCCCGGCAATTGACTGGTGTGTTGAAGAAAACCATGGAAAACTCTGTCAGGTTGGGTGGCCTCTAAGATTGTTCCCAGAACCTTCCAATTACTAAGACAACACTATATCAATTGTGCTACAGCCGCTCGGTAGGTAAAATTGGGAAATACTATTGGGAACATCAGACAGATTGGTGGATCTCCGAATTTTAAACAAGGAATCTCCGATTGCGAAGTGAGAACGAAACTAAAGAGGCACCTCTCTCGATTCGTGTAGTTAACCGGTGTACGGACAATATAAACTAATATGTGTACAAGTAAAAGTTGTGTAGCGGACAAAGATAAACCACCCTTTAATCTAGTAGAGTTGGAAAAGGATACATAAGTTATGGGGTAACACCTCACTTTCTATTTAGCCTAGAATTTGAATCAATTTAAAGTTTACATTTACAGAGTAATTGATTAATCAGTACAAAGTCGAGCGTGCTACCGACTAGGCTATGTTGGAGCTGCTGTGAATAAAAGGCAGTAGCGATCACAGTTGAAAGCTTCGGCTCTCCTCTTTCAACACGTCAGAATATTCCAGTAGTGGATTGAATATGGCTGTGAATTATATATACTTCTGAGAATGCTAAAAGGCTATACTAGGTTAGAATTTCTGGAATATCTTTAAATATTCTGAGAATATCCCGAAAGAACAAGCCATGTTACAACAGTCAACATTCGTAGAATATGCCTGGAAAATTCAAAGGAATAGTCTCTGAATATGCTCTCATCCCGAACAGGCATAAAGCTACAATTGGGGTGGGGGTCTAGGCAGAGTTTTGAAAGTTTCTATAGATTTTTAAAGATAAACATTTTAATGTTGGGAGGAGTGCTCAAGAATTTGGAGAGGTTACCGGCAGAATCCCTGAACAAGGAATATTCTAGGGACACTTCTCCACCCAAACGGGGAATATTCCTCTTTTGTATGGTCGCACTCCTCCAGTTCCTTTCCGAAGTAATTAGACCTCCGGGGCTAGCAGTTTTCTTCGAATATGCCATAGGTAACCCCATGATATTTGTCATGTTAAAAGAAGAAAATGAACCAATGTCCTCCCAGGGAAAATCATTAACGTATTTGCTTATTTTCAGTTTGAAAGGAATTGAACTCTATGGGTTTATATAACATTTACATAGATACATTCCATTTGACCGGAATTGAGGCGTATGCGCGAACAAAAGTCTATTTGCTATCTTTTAACATAGCAAATAGACATTTGTTCATTCATGCGCCTCAATTAATGAGAATCTGATTTAAATTAATCTTTTCATATAATTTTAAACCAGTTTCTTTACTTCTTCTGTTTACTTTGGAGCATAGATAAATCACAGCAGAGTGAACAAAATGAATACACGCTATTTACTTTTCGAATGCGCTTTTAAAATATTCATACGCATAGTTATTTCTTATGTCTAACACATAACACAGTCACACATCATTTGTCAATCACAACACAAGCGGAGAAAAAAAGCTTTCCATGACGCTGTTGTGGAGCGAAGACAACAACGTGTGACCACATCGCAGCCGAATGAGTAATTAACATGTGGCAACAGTGTGTATGACGTTTGGCTAACCATCCAATGCAGCGAGTTTCACTTCTTGTTTGTAGGCGGGCAAAACAGGAGATAGAGGTCCAAACTCTACCTATTACTAGTATAGACATATTGAAATTCTGTTTTCACATTTGGGATTAGGGTGTTGAATACTACATGTGAAAAAGTGGTGACCTCGAGGTCAAATGTCAAATCTGAAGTCAGTTTACTAACTTCGCCTCCGTGGTCGTAGAATAATGAAACTTATAATACAATTTATTTTAGTCCCGAGAATGTCAAATATGAAAACAACTTCTTTCTAACTATTGTCGCTTCTCATGTATAGCGGTTTGAATTTTCGAATTTTCAACGCAGAATTAAGAAACTCGCAGATTATACGTTATTCGGGTCGGTGATGTCAAATGTGAAAACCGCATGTCTCTATCACTTACCGCTTTGGAGATATTGTACATTTGACCTTTGGTCTTTACACCTAGGGTCACAGAATATTAATTTTCAAATGTGTTTTGTTGCTCTAATACTGAATCTGAAATTAGTTTTTCGCTATTACTTACCGTTTTAAAAAAAATGTAGGGTCAAATATTTTACCTTTGACCTCGAGATCACCATTTTTTTCATTAACGGAACTTGTCATAATGATGCTTAATCAGAAAACCGTATTTCTCTAACTCTTACAGTTCTCAAGATATTTGTGGCTGAGTGAAGCTTTTCCATAGCCAATCGGTTCTTTCGTGATTTCGTTTTCATTTCGGGTTTTCCCCGTTGTCATTTGCGAATTCGGTTCTTTCCCGATTTTGTTTTTATTCAGCGTTTTCCCCATGACGTCATCAACTACCAAATCGGTTCTTTCACAGTTTTGTTTCCATTTCGGGGTTTCCCCGTTGTCATCTGCGAAATCGGTTCTTTCCCGACTTTGTTTTTATTCTTTGTTTTCCCCATGACGTCATAAACTGCCTATAAAAGCCGGGCTGTTTCTGTGGTACCTCCTCAGTGTCGGACGCCGATCATCGTAGAGTGAAGATCTATCCAAGAAGAAGATTTCATCGTGAATAGTGTAGTGTGCATTGTCGTCAATCACCGGAGAGTGAAAATTTCATCGTGAATAGTGCAGTGTACATGGTTGAAAATAGAGGAACTTTACTGCAATTATTTTCTGTTTCAGTTCAGACGTTAAGATTTTGTCAAACTGTAAAATATTTTAAAGCTCAAACTTAATCTATCCCATTTAAAGTGATTTTATAGTAAATTTGAGTTGAGACGTAATTTTAAGGTTGTGTCAAACTATATACTGTAAAACATTCATTACATTTATTTTAATATATTAAAGCTAAAACTTAGTCTAATTCATTTATAGTGAATTTATAGTCAATACATAAAAAATGGATCAATTTGATATTTTAACAAAGCTCTATGCTTGGAAGTGTTAAATGACATACAAACAGGTGGAGCGCGTAATAATTCAAAAATAAAAAATATAAGTGAAAAACGTAAAAAATATAAAAAAATCAATAAGGAAGGTAGTCTAATAGAAGTACAGATTAATAATCCTCCAGAAAATGAAAACATTTTAACTTGGGTTATGAAAGGTATTGAAGAGTTATTGATGCATGGTATTGATAATGATGATCAAGTGGGGCTCACATTTAGAAATGAGAGCGAACCCCATAGATGAATTTGGTTATTGTTTCGACAGGCACAAAATATGTCTGTTGAAAACGTTTTACATGCTATGGAAAAAGTTGTAGAATCCAATGCGTCATTTTTAAAGGTCCATTTACAGCCTTCTCATTTCTAACTTGTTATACTAAAGGACACATACACCTTTAGTTTTTATTAATGTTAATACTGGTTGTTTACACCAAGAATTGTGTTTCCGATGGCATTTTACACCTTCAGATTTTATATGATTTTATTTATATTTACTGGCTTCCCACCAGGCGCCTCCCCAGGTGGCGGATAGGGGAATGCCGACCAGATATGGTGGGTACCAGAAATATTCCGGGGCGGACCAAAACTAATACTGCTGTCTTCCAGTTAGTAGAGGGATCTCAGCTGATTATATTCAGGACAATCAAGAAGAATGTGACGAATACTTAAAACTGCATTGCTATTATTACAATGAGGTGAATCCAAACGTCTCAGAAGATATTCTTGCGTCAGGGGACTGTCTCATATACATTGGCGACATAAAAGTACTTCTTCACGTCTACTACCTCGGCATCATGATTTCCATGGAGCTACATTTGCCTTACTTTCTTCCAGTTTGTTAACAGTAATGTCATCGCATTGTCGCTGCTATTCAATCTGTGTAACCTACCGATAGTATATAAGCATATCCTGAAATGGAACATGTTGAATATTGATCTTAGGTCCTAAAGAGACCTCACGAGCTGCTTGGTCTTCTAATTCATTATCATGGATATAAACATGGCTTGGTAAAGATAACTTTACTACCAGCAGAGCAGATGACATTTGTCTTAGAGAGGATTTCTTGCACGATCGGATGCTTTCTATTAATATTTTCGAGACTTCGTAGGACACTGACAGAATCTGTACAAACAAGGATGTGGTTGAAACCACGAACAAGACTAAAATACAAAGTCTTTAAAAGGGAGTATATTTCAATAATAAAAATACTGACTTTGGGATTAAGACAATATTGGCGGGCTTATTCCATATCTATAACAAATACGCATCAGATAGATTTATCTGATTTGGACCCATCAGTAAAGACAAATAAAATTCCGGTACTAACTCTGAGCTCACGAAAACCTTGCTGAAATTCAACCATAAATGTCTCCAATTTCTTTAAATGGGACAAAGAGATATAGATCCGTGGACGAGAAATTTTCCACAGAGGACGCAGACAAAAACGACAGAGAGTTGAACGGTCTGCATTCAAATTCGCCAATAACTCAGAGGCTCGTATGCCAAGTGGTCGACCACAATTACCACGACGATTATACAAACCTCGCTCTACTAGGTACACTCTAAATTATGTGCTGGATGACCAGCTAAAGCTGATGACTTACAATTAGTGAAGTAGCTCAGCACATGGTACAACCGATGAATCTCGGGCGAAATTTCGGCGGCATCAACACAAAGACTGATGACAGGACTTGTGCGATACGCACCAGTGTAGAGTCGGTATTCTTCCATGATGAACTCTATCGAGTGTATGCAAAGCAGAATATCGTGCAGAGGAATAAGTACGACAGTCATAATTAAGCTTGGATAAAATAAGTGCGCGATAAAGCGCAACAAGTTTGTACGATCAGTACACCAAGTGGGATGACTTGAAACACGTAACAAGTTCATAGTTCTGGTACAAGAAATCTTTATGTGGCGGAGATGACTACGCCAGTTCAACTTAGTATGAAATATTAAACCAAAGTATCGTACTTCATGGACGAACTGGAGTTGTCTGTCCCCAAGAAGCAATTTGTTTACAGCAAAAATGCACACAGACTTTCTTCGTAGATGAAAACAGAAAGTCAGTCTGGTGTGACCAATCAACAAGATGGTTAAGGGTTAACTGGAACTGCCTAGATGCGAAGTTGATATTCGCAGATTTACAAACAATCGTCGTCGTCAAGACCTTCGACAGAAGGGTGAATACAAATCATAACACTATTCACAGCAATAGCAAACAGTGTTACGCTCAGTACATTCCCTTGAGGTACGCCGTTCTCTTGTAAATATCACTCTGAAAGATCACCAACAGGAACACGATAATAACTAGCACTGAGAACATTTGAAATAAAATGAGCCATCTGTTCCGATTACCCCAGTCATGAAGCTGACGTAAGATGACATATCTCCAGGTGGTATCATAGGCCTTGTCTAAATCAAAGAACACAGGGAGAACGTGTTCATTTCGGAGGAATGCATTCTGAACAGTCTCTAACCTGACAAAGTGATCTACAGTTGATCGATATTGTCGAAAACCGCACTGATCATTGGAAAGCAAGTTGTTATACTTCAAGTACCACATTAGGCGGCAGTTGATTAGGTGGCGGCTGGTACTAGGAATATCAACGGCAGATGAAGTAGATGGAATGTTTGCAAGAGAATAAGAAGTGGTAGGAAGAGGATAGCTAGAAATACTTGGTATAGCATCATCCATAGTAGATGTGCTAGGGATAGGAACAAAACTATTTACAGGTGCTGGTAATGGTGGTGGTGGCATGAGGGCAGAGGAATTGGAAATGGTAGGGAATAGATTCAAATAGTCACGCAATACATTTGGAATTTGGAAGAACACATCGTAAGGTGTTGGCTAACGAAGATGAGGTAGTAGTAGAAACACTAGTAGTACTATTAGTTGCAGAGTACTATGTTGGCTAGCAGTATTATTCATATTAGAAGATGCACTGAATGTAAAAGGAGACAGAGACCTTCTGCGAGGAATGATGGTCAGAGATTCATCTTCTTTCATACGAACATAAATCTCTGAAACACCACTTTCCACATTAGGTATTAATCCTAAAGGCATGGCCACAATAGACTCAGCTACTCCCCTCCTTCCGCATCCACTGCATCAACTAAGACAGAATAATACTGACAACCTAATTAAACAATTTCCTCTCTACAGAGAAAGCATTCCTAAATTAATTAAATCTTCCGTACCATTAGCCTTATAAGAGCATACCTCTTCCCACGTTTCAATCATTTTCTCCTTGTCACCATATCCCTTTTATTATCTTTTATCAGTAATATTTCACTTAACCTTATTCAAATAAAAAAGCTCAATGAAAAGATAGAGCCCATTTCAAGCTAATGCCTACTTCAAATCAAAATTATAGTCTACTGCACAGGTACAAATTAAATTAAGAAATAGAGCACAGTTTAAAAATAGAAAAAGTTATACTGTATAGTTCAAAATTGATAGTGCATACTTTTAAAAATTTTCCTTCCTTCTTTTACACGCAATAAAAATTCTATTCAAGTACAACACCCTTCACACACAACCTTCGTTTTTAAAATCTTACATGCACTTCCCTTGTTCCACCATTCATATATAAAATCCATCATGAAACTGCATTGAACCATCATTCCTTCATAAAATCTGAGATGAAAACAACATTGGTGGATCATTGTTTTGTAAAAATTCCTCATGAAACGCCATTGGACCAACATTTCTTTATACAATCTCACATGAAAACAATATTGGGCCAATATGAACATCGCACATGAAACGTCATTGGGCCAACATTTCTTTGAAGAATCCCACATGCATCGGTATTGGGTCAATATTCATTTATAAACATCCTACGTGAAACGCCATTGGCCCAACATTCATTTATAAAAATCCTACCTGAAACTATGTTGGGCCAACATTCATTTATGAAAATGCCACATGAAATGACGTTGAACCAACATTCGTTTATAAAAATCCCACATGTAACGCTATTGAGGCAACATTCATTTATAAAAATCCCTCTTGAAAGAACATGAGATCATAATTCCTTTCATTAATAGAAATCACTTCTTTATAAAATCTCCGACACGCAAAACGGCTTAGGTGGGGTTAAGTTAGATTTCATTTGCTCTTCTATGAATAGTTATGATTTGCTCTTCTATGAACGGGTTAGGTGGGGTTACGCTAGCTTTCATTTGCTCTTCTGTGAGTGCTTACGATTTGATTTGCCCTTCTCTCAACGGGTTAGGTAGTGTTAAGTTACAGTTTATTTGCTCCTTCGTGAATGGTTGATGAACCAACATTCCCTTATAAAATCCCACAGGAAAGGTCATTGTCTCTACATTTCTGTATAAAAATTCCCCACAGGAACAGCATTCGGCCAACACGTTTATAAAATTCCTTATGAAACGGCATTGAGCCAAAATTCATTTATAAAATCTCACATGGAAATAACATTGCGCCAACATTCTATTATAAAAAATCCTCCATGAAGCAACAATTCTTTGTAAAAAATCCTACGTGCAAAGACATTGAGCCACCATTCATGTAAAAAATTCTACATATAAACAAATAAATTTAATTTTAAAATATAAAAATCTAATTACTTTTAATTCAAATATCTTTTTTTCAACAAAAATGTAGTAGGCAATATAGTTATCTCATTTCATTTATTCTTATTTTGAATAGCGGAGTTAAGGCATAACCTTTTCTTCCACTCAACCATTTGAACATTCTACATAAAATTTACATTACATAAATAATTAAACACTACAAAATGTATAATTAAACACTACAAAACAAACAAAAAATGGACACTAAAATTCATACAATATCAACTACAATTAAAAGTGAAGAAATATATAATATTACAATCATAACGTGATTACTAAAAGAGAAAAAAATACTAACTAGAGAGTAAATAATAACAATAATAAAAATAATGATGATATATAATATAGTTTTGTGTTGATCTGTACACTCGTGTGTCTAGTGAATCAGAGAAAATTGTGACTGGGATAAAAAGCAATTAAGTTTACGTCTAAATGTTAATAGAGAACCTGATTCCCTGATGTGTGCAGGGATTTTGTTCCTAGCTCTAGTAGTATACACAGTGAAAGATTTTGAGTAGTACTCTGATTTATGATTTGGCACTGAGAGTACCGTGTTCTCTTTAGAGCGAGTGTTTAAAGAATGAGTGTCACTGAGAAATTTGAACCTGGATGACAAGTATGACGGTTTTTTCGTTGTGACTAATTTATAAAGTAAATTTAGAGCATGTTGACGGCGTCTCGTGCGAAGATCAAACCAACCCAATTTATTATAATAGTGTGATAAATGGTCGAAGTACTTTGCGTTAAAGACGAAGCGGACACAGGCATTTTGGATGCGTTGTAAGGGAAGACGCGCTCGAAAATTTCCTCTTTTTTTTCTCTCTCTCAAAAAGACATGAATTGAAATCTGAAAATAAAATAACCAACCTCCTCCCAACCTCGAAATACGTTCCTGATCACTTAACTCCCTCATTCCCGGTTATCCTTCGAATGTGCTATAAATATCCTTGATTTCATTGCTAATGATAGTGACAACAAAATTTCGGGAAGTGTTCTTAAACATTTAAGGGGTAAGCTTTCACACTAAAGTCTAACAGAATCACTGTTCCGAAGCCTTTAAATCCTAAAACAATAAGATAGAGTTTAATTCTTGCCCCTCTATTAGATATTTTAATATAAAAATCTATTTACTTTTAATTGAAATCTCATTTAACAAGCAGCAGACAACATTTCACTGTTTTCAAAAAGGTGAGCTCGAGAACTTTAGAAGCTTGAAGTAAAAAAACCTCTTACAATCGATTGCACTACGATCTAATGAATTCGATGTCTTAGCAAAGAATGGAAATTTATTCAAATAATTACCTTATATACGAATCTCTTATCTACGCACTACACATGCTCCATACAAAACTCTAGAAATGTGCACTTTCGTATCAAGTAAATAATCATGTGACATAGATCGATCGCAAAACATTTTACTCATTAGGGAACTGACCTATATAGGCAAACTATAATATCACATTTGTGATTTTCGTAGGACGTAGGTAGGGCCTTCAAACATATATTTCCTAAAACAAGAATCAAGTCACTACGGAACTGATCTCTCGCAAATTACAATATCACGTCTGGAATTTACGTAGATAGCATGGTCAGCATTTACTCATTTTATGTACACATTGGAGAAACAACAATCCTGTCATATCACGTTTGGGATTTAGCTATGACGTAAAATGAACCCTGTATTAAAGTTTACATCTTCGTCATACCAATCTATACAAATTTAGTCATTCTGTCTTCAAATAATCTGACAGCTTCTTTGTTGACAGTTTTTGGGAAAATACTAATCACTCACATGTATAGCTTATCTGAAGCAATTACACATTCTCCTGATAGACAATTTAGGAGATTGTATTTTTCCTTCTTACATGATTAAACAACAAACAAGAAAGGCACCAATAAGACTGACGTCACCAGACGATCTCTTATTATCTTGTCGAAAGCAAAGTTCAAATCATGAAGCATGATTGGATATATACAATTATTTCATCAGAAAGACGCTTTTAGAGCAGATACTAGTTGATCAAATAACAAAGTGATGCACTAAGATAATGTACGCACGCGACAAATAATTTGCTGTGCCTTTATTATTATACCAGTATCAACCCAACTTTGTAAGAATGCATTGGTCATCTCTCCTTCACAAAAATAATAAATGTATTGCTTATTTTATAAAAATATTTTATAGTTTTTCTAAGTAAGTTTTCTGTCTTTTTTATCTGCCATTTAACATTTAACACACAAACCGGGTTCACAACAACAAATTTAAGTTGGAAGTGTTATAAATATTTCACTTGCCTTATATCCTTCTTGTATATTTATGTGTGATTTTATCTCGTATATATTTTTCTCAAAGCCTTATTTTCAAACACTCATAATTTATGTTCATCAACTAGACTCAGGGTTTCCGTCGCCATTTTCAGTTTTGGAGGGATGTAAAGTGAAAATTGGTGAGAGTGTAAGTGGGGATTTGCACGTTTTCACATCAAAACATTTAAAGTATGTATATAGATTTATTTATATTGTGGGTTCGATAAGAATATTTATCCAAATTAGTCTGTCAACTAATGTGCTTTAGGTTATTATCTGTTAGAATAACGTATGCGCTAAAGTACATACAGCCCATATACAAACGAAATAAGTAGTGGCCTTTTGAATTTAACTAACTTAAGGTGGTTGAAACTATTATTTAGCACAAATTAATCATTTTCGTATTTGAGTTTTGAATTTAATTCGACTAATGCAAACAACGTCATCATTCGTTACCAATACATAATCTGAATTTGGTCATTGTTCTCCAAAGCATATCTTCAAATTAGCATATAATTTAAAATACGATTTACCTTCAAATGGCAATATTCTGAAGAAATTCATCAGTACTTCTATATACTTTAAGTTAAATATCTATCCAAATTAACATAGAATATATTTCGAAGTATTCTCAATTCATCGCAAGGTGCATTTCAAATCGTTCAGACCAAATTACAGTATAACTAACTAACTCTATGGCTTATGGAACTCGCAAGTTCATCGCCGCAGTAACAAACGTTCGCCATTGGATTCTATCCTGGGCAGTATCAAGCCAGTTTTCATCACGAACACCTACTTCTCGAAGATCTCTTCTAATATTGTCCTCCCAACGACGTCTCGGTCTTCCCAATGGCCTCTTTCCATCGGGCCTTCCAACCAGGATAGAATATAATCTTCGTTTTTCCCCCATCCGAGCTACATGCCCTGCCCACCTTAGTCGTCTCGTTTTTATTATTTTTACAACATCTGGTGAATCGTAGAGTCCGTGGAGTTCTTATAAGGAAAATTATCTTTTTAAGAAAGTATTTCACTTGTTTTTCTAGTCATCAACAGTTCAAAATATGCGATGTTGTGATCTCGATCTTTGAATGTATTCAATACGCTTATTTCATTTCTCATCAATTCACCTTCTCTGTGAATTGTAATTACCATCTAAACACAGAATTCATAAATTAATAATTGTTCCACTTCAGCATAAGTAAAAGGTTTTTCGTAGTAGTCGTTAAAATGAAATAGTTCCATATTACTCTCAGTTCATAAATAGGTTGGTTTCAATTAATTCAAAGTTATTAACCCTCATAGAAAAGTAATCATGTCAACACAGCACAATACATATGCAACAAACGAAATGAAATATTCAAATTACGAAAGAATTACATACTTACATTTTGATTTTACCTGATCAATAAGAAATTAAATCATTTCAACTCTTAATTATTCCAAAAAGAATAATATTTACTCAATTACTCAATTACTTCTCTCATCTGAATAATAATCATCATTCATTTTTAAAGAAAATCACTGGTTGAACAAATCACATGTGTATCACAGTTCCAGAAACTATCACAGTGCCATAAAATAAATCACTATCATTCATCTCTCTTCTCTCTCCGTCCAAATGAATAATCTGCTAAGATTTCATTACGTTGTCATAAAATAGTTCGTTTTCGAATACACTACGTAAATCAATTTCCACTTCCTTTCTGATACCACACGAACTAAATGGGTTTGTTTGTCGTCAATTTTGAATTTTGCATATATTTGGCGAAACCAAGGTTATTTAGAAATTCATCAACTTGCCTTTCCACGTCAACTATATCCGACGTTTGTTTTGTCGTGGAGTTTGTTACATTTTATTGACCTACAATATCAATACCTGTACTATCAAGACTCTGATTTGTATGATCAGATTTACCTATCGACTCTGATTCTTTATCCGAAAATGAATATGTCTTTATTGATATATTATTAACCAAAGTACGATCACTGTTGTTTTCCAAGAGAAGTAAGTGATTGGTAATCCATGTTTGCAAATGAGAATGACTCTAATTGTTGTATAGAATACTGCAGACTCACTAATATATTCTTAATGACCATTATATCACCATTAACCTTACTTCTATAATCATTACCATAGTTTCGTGAAGGAAATCTTAGCTTATTATCAGTAGTCTGTTTTTCTGCAACACTTATACAAGAACGTCTATTCAGAATAAATGTTGGCCATTTATTACCATACAGTAATCTGTCTCTCCAGTTACCAGAAGCAGATTCATCCCAGGACGTCCTAAAACAGGCAAAGGCATATCATTTTGCGTTACCATAATCTATAAATAGTAAAGATTATTTCGATAGATAATTGGTATTGATGTAGAACCTATTATCTGAAATACTTTATTATTAATATCCGTAAGCTGTGTATCAGTCTTTTGTATTACACAGTTTGGGTAAAACCGTAATAATAAGGCTTCCTTAAAAATATTGCTACAAGCACCGTGATCAATAATTAAATATTGTTCTTTGCCTTGAATTCTCAGTTGGATTACTAACGATGGTGTAATGGGCTGCGTTTTACTATCAGTTACTGTATTAATCCAAGAATCTTCTATACCTAATCCAAATTGAACATTCGAAACTTGTGGATTTTTTGGTGTTTCAATCTCATCTACAGATTTTATTTGAGATTCTTTATGAAAGGATGTATTCTCTTGTCTTTCCTTTGCATATATTATCTACTAAAATGATTAGGCTTATTACAAGCATTGCATTATTTTCTGTATGCCGGACATTTGTTTTTTACGTATGTGCCTCCACAAAAGTGACAGTTCCGAATGATTATTGTGGAACATTTTTTTTTTCGCCCTTGAGAATTTGGCTTTCTCTGGACTAGGTTTGCGGTCAGCTGCTTATTAAGATTACGATTTGATAAAAGTAAACTATTCTTATCTATGGCTTCATGATGAATGGATAGACTAATTGCTTCCTCCAAAATAAGATCTTCAGTTAAAAGCAATCTTTTTCCAATATTATTGCCAATTATACCCAACACTATCTGATCTGTAAGCGCTTCAGAACCAAATTTGTACTTATTTACTTAATTTCTGACTTCCGCCACATAATCCTTAACTGGTGTCCTAACCTTTGATGCATTCGATGAAAGGTAAAGCGTTCTGTGATGATATTGATCTTTTCAGCGAACAATTTCAGTAGCAATTCCTGGATCTCAATGAAGGTTAATTTTACAATGGGTTTAGGCGCAATTTCATCCTGCAATTGTGCATAAGTTTGTGAATCGATTGATGTCAAAAGTAATGCAGCTTGTTCTTGTTCAGGCATGTCAAAAAGTGAGCAATTCAACCTGAATCGCTTTAAGTAATGCTCAATTTTATCACCGGGAATTAAATTTAGGATATATCATTGGATTTGAAGCCATTCCTCCAGATAATTATTCAATTATACTTAAAAATAACTTTATCTGTTTCGTTCTCGCAAAATTATAAATTCTAAGACTAATATTGAACATACAGATTGTTCAATAGGTATATAATCTAAACAAATCCCATACTAAGTTGCCAGTTTAATGTATGCGTATAGATTTATTTATATTGTGGGTTCGATAATAATATTTATCTAAATTAGTCTCTCGACTAATGTGCTTTAGGTTATGCTCTGTTAGAATAATGTATGCGCTAAAGTGCATACAGCCCCTATATGCATATACAAACGAATAGCTAGTGGCCTATTGAATTTAACTAGCTTAAGATCGTATTTGAGTTTTGAATTTAATTCGACTAACGCAAACAACGTCAACATCCTTCATGAACAATACATCATTTGAATTGGACATTGTTCTCCAAAGCATATCTTCAAATTAGCATATAATTCAAAATACGATTTACCTTCAAATGGCAATATTCTAAAGAAATACGTCAGTACTTCTATAGACTTTAAATTGAATATCCAAATTAACATAGAATATGTCGTCCCTTTCCGGCATTAATGCAGTAAACGACATTTTGAAAATTTTATAGGAGAGCTGAAAAACTGAATTTTTTGATGATTTTTTTAAACTTTTTTGTATTCTGGACTATTTTCGTAAAAAAAATACAGCTAATAAGCTTAAACAATCTCTGTTAATAAGGATAGTGAAGTATAAAATAGCTTCAACTATGTACTTGTTTTGGTGTTTCTCCCTTGCATGGCAGCTGCTTGTAGAATCCGTGTAAATGTTTTGCTGGAATATTATAATTACACAATTTAACAAGATCCTGGTACTTGACCTTGCTGATGGGGATGGCTGCTGCATAAAGTTGACTTGGCTGCTTTTGTCTTGGTGGGCGAAGTTTCATGGTAAGATACACGGCATCTTGCCACAAAGAGGCCCTGAAGGTGCCGTTAAGTTACATCTCGGCACCTGGTAAGATGCCGTGTATCTTACCAAGTTTCAGGGTAAGATACACGGCATCCTTCTTTATTGAATACTTAAATTTGGCAAAGTCATTAGTTTTTGAAAATGTGACAACTCTCATTTTTTACAGCAAGAAAGGTTTCCCTGACTCATGTTTTTTAGCATTGAAGATTTGGGCTGCCAAAGTTGACCAATTTTTAAAAACATCATGGTTCAATAATTCAACATTGTATGGATGTGGGTTTGTTCTCGCCATTCTCATGACGGTAACACACTCGGAAGGACTTGTAACTTTTTGATTACGAGATGCTTTCTCAATTTGACTATGGACACTGTCCACAGACATATATGTGTGTCCCGGTACCAAGTAATTGATCTGGATTCACTGTAAATTTTCGGATTTTTCAAGTTCATATTTCAACATGGTCAAAAACTTTTTAGTTTTATTTTGACCTGCACAGTTATCGCCATATAGGATCAGAGTTGAAACGTTATCTCGTTCGTCCACTAAACTTTTGTATCTCAAAAGGATGGAAGCTATTTAATTCGTACCTCGTTTACCTTCGCTCTCACCTCATACATAATTGTAGGCATTTCTGCTTCCTGATTCATGTATCGAGAGATTGTATACGGAATTCTTTCGTGCGTAGTACAAAAGCATGGAATCGCCATGAGGTACACTCAAAACTTTCTGCAAAACGAAACTTGCGACAAGTTGCAGATAAGTGCATAGATTTAAAATCTAAAAGTGGAATATGCTTCAGGTAGTAATCTATAATATTTTTTATTGGGACTTTTTTCTTATATCGTTTTGATTGTTGGAGTTTTAGTGGGAGTTGCTTTTTTAACTTTACTCGAGACGTTCTCCATTCATAAGTCTGCCACTGTAATTAGTATTCGAATGTCTCTGTTTATTGATAGAATGACTCGGTTGTCTACATCTAGAAGTCGGAAGTGTTTATATATATATATATATATATATATATATATATATATATATTTCCTGCTTCATTCATTGCACGTGAGTAAATCGTATACAGGTAAGTGACGTTTCTGAGATCCTCGGGGAGGTATAGTCGTGTTGTTTTATTTCTACAGTAATGGGAAGGTACTGCCGGAAGTCTTTCAATAAATTTAACAACAAGCCTCACATTTCGCTCGGATGTTGGATTAGAACAAACTGAATGACGTCCGTCCCCGACCATTAGGTTTTGCTGAGCCTTTAATTGGAGTGTGCAACAGTATAATTCACAAACCTTTGTGAGATATCTAACGTTGACAACAAAAATTGCAGACAAACTCTTCCATATTCTTCACATTCGTTGATAAAATACTGAAAAGATGATGCCCGTGGGCTGTCTCCATGAACTTATCTGGTTGCTCCTAAAATCCAATTCCTTTGATCATTTGGTTTCAAAGACCAAAAGTGTCTGAATAAAGATTGGTGACTATCTTCCGGAATATCAGAACATTTATTTGGGCGAGATTGGCATTTGTTGGTTACATTTGTTTCTTCTCTACTCTTTCTTGCCTGTTTTTATAGTAGGCTTGGCCACTTTGCTTTAATCATTTCTTGTCTCTTTCTGAGGAGTTGGTTTTTTAATTCTCAATCCCCTTTCCCCTACGATGTTCTTTTCTGGTGTATAATTAATCTTTCTACTTACTATCCTCCTCCGTTTTTTAACACCGCTTTCCTCATTGTAACCTTAACGTGAATTAGACTTTGCGCCTGAATTACCTGAGACTCTCTTTCTCTTAGCACATACATCTTCATCTAATGAGGTTGATGTTGTCTCAGACCAATCTGTTGTATTTTCGGTAGGACAAGCCCGGTTAAATATGATATCATTGTCAGAGAAATAGTCTAAATAGCTCACTATCAAATTTGGTCTTTTCCTCAAGTTCCGTTTCATAGCGAAAAAAATGTTAATCCCTTTCTCAATTTTCTCTATTGCTAAAGTATCCTCTTCGTCGTGGTTTAGGGTCTCCTCAACTGCTACTGTCTCCTGATTCTTGTTTGGACTTTCCTTCCCTTCTCCAGTCCCCTCTTCGTCGTGGTTTAGCGTCTCTTTAACTGCTACTGTCTCCTGATTCTTGTTTGGACTTTTCTTCCCTTCTTCAGTCTCCTCTTCGTCGTGGTTTAGGGTCTCTTCAACTGCTACTGTCTCCTGATTCTTGTTTGGACTTTCCTTCCCTTCTTCAGTCTCCTCTTCGTCGTGGTTTAGGGTCTTTTCAACTGCTTCTATCTCCTGATTCTTGTTTGGACTTCTAATATTTTTCTAAAGCTTCAGCTAATAGTACCACCTGTCTACTAATTAAAGCTGAATTTTGAAGTCGGCAGAAGTCTTGCGTCCATTATGTAAAATAGGTAGCTTTGATTTCCGCCGACTTTAAAATTCAGCTGTAATTAGTAGGCAGGTGAAGCTAATTGAAGTTTTAGAAAAACATTGTTTCTTATTTATACCACACTTCTTGAAGTTGGTCAATTTTTTTTATGTAATTAACATTGACAATCTGTTACTTGGCCGATGGGGTAGTGGTAGCGTGCCTGCCTGCCAAACAGCATCAAGTAGGTCGAGCGTGAGCACGAACCATGTTCCTGCCGGCCATCCTACCAATGGATTTCCGTTTTCTCCTTTCCTACTAGGATAACAAAAGATGTAATTTGGTTGCGATCAGTACATAAAGTTCGGAGGATATATGATAATATGTTCCGAATACCACCCTGACATCAAAACTCGCCAGACTGCAACTCTATTGAACATGTATGGGACGTACTGTGGAACGAGCTGCTAGACCATAAATGGCTTGGACTGAACCACCAAGCTACATGGAATACCTTGAGGACTCTGTTCCTGAGCGTTTGAACGGTTTGATTGCTCAAAGGTAGACCAACACGCTATTAGATATATTATGCTTCTAACGTAATGATCGTTCAGTGTATAAAATAATCATTTCTAATAGCTTATCAACAATAGGAATATTTTTAATATCACTTTAACAGCTTAGCTGTATTTCACCATTCAGTAGGCTGAACAACATTACCTAATGCAAAAAACTGCATTAACATCAATATTTTCGGGGATACTAGTGGACAAACACATACCAGGTGTATGCATAAGTTTTTGCGGTAAAGAAAACATGTAATTTTCAAGGGAAATTAATTTTGTTTTATTCGAAATATTGACCATCGGCTTCTACACATTTCGCCCATTTTTCAGGTAATCGATGCACACCATGCCAGAAAAACTGCTTGTCTTTTGCGGCAAACCATTCGTCGAGCCATTTTCCAACGTCTTCGAAATTGCTGAACTGCTGCTCTTCGAGCGCGTCCCCATTGATGCGAAGAGGTGATAGTCAGATGGCGCCAGGTCTGGGTAGTACGGCGGGTGCGGAAGGATGTCCCATCCAAGCGATTTCAAGGTGTCTTTCACTGGTTTTGCTGTGTGAGACGGCGCATTGTCGTGTAACACAATCACTTTGTCATGTCTTCGGGCCCATTCCGGTCGTCTTTCGATCAATGCGTGATTTAAATTAATTATTTGTTGGCGATAGCGTTGTGCATTAACGGTTTCGCTGGGCTTCAAAAGTTCGTAATACACAATACCGCTCTGGTCCCACCAGACACAAAGCATGGTCTTCTTGCCGAAGCGATTTGGCCTTGGTGTTGCAGGACCGGCTTCGCCAGGTGAAAGCCACGATTTTTGCCCCTTCGGGTTTTCAAATTAAATCCATTTTTCGTCACCCGTCACAATTCGATACAAAAAGGATTTTCTTTCGTGGCGTTGAAGCAGCATTTCACAAGTGACTTTTTGATTTTCCATTTGACGTTCATTCAAATCGTGTGGAACCCATTTACCCAGTTTATTGATCTTCCCCATTGCTCGTAAACGTCTGCTGATTGTTTCTTGTGACACATTTAATGCTTTTGCCAATTGCTGTTGAGTTTGAGTTGGGTCATCCTCTAATAACACCTGCAATTGCTCGTTTTCGCAATTTTGTGGTCTACCAGAGCGCGCACTGTCTTTCACATTGAAATCACCACTTTTAAATTGTCGAAACCATGTCTCACATGTTCTAATCGATGGAGCGTGTTCACCATATGTTTCTACCAGCACACGATGACTTTCAACAGCCTTTTTCTTTTGAGTAAATAAGAAAAGCAATGCGTGCCGCAAATGTTCTTTTTCAGGCACAAACTTCGACATGATCACTGAACGATAAAACAAAGACGCTAGTATTTGGCGGACTCAACTTGTGTGTGTTTTTAGTTTAATGTCAGACGAACATAATGACGTATGTGTCACATGAATACGCTGCGTACTTTTCGCTGGCGCCATCTCTTAGTTAAACCGGAAACTACTTATACATACAGACCTGGTACATACAGACATCCCCAAAAATGTGTAATTATTGAAAGGGATTACTAAGGCAACGTTATTTTCTGATCGTGAAACTGATATATTTTTTGAAGCTCTCTAGTTAAATGATAGGATGTTTAGAACACACATAGCACCGCTTGCCAACGTTTATTTCGTTGTTAATCGAGGTTGATTAATGATTGACAACCAAAAATCAAAGTTTAATAAACATACTTGTGCTACTTGGGGAAGGGGCTATAAAAGCAAGGCTTATGAAGGCCGGGACGCACCACAAATTCGTTCCGGGAAATCTGCCCTGTAGGAACTAAGTTCTTCTGCTACATTTGTATCTCTTAGCAACACTTGGACATCTTTAGTTAATAATAATTATTATTAAGGTTTATCTATCAAACTATTATTAATATTTGACTAGTGTACCCGTGCTGCTCCGCAGCATTTTAAAATAAGGGAATTGGATAAATAAAAAGAGAGGTAATGAAGTATTAGAAAAGAAGAAAGTTGTAAAATAAAGAACAAACACAGAAGAGAACATAACATCATAAATTCACTTATTATTATAGAACAAAAATATAAAATACTCTTTAAATTTGCAAATCTTTTTTCCAAACAACGTTAGCACTGCTTCAGTTTATTGGCGTTAGCTCATTTTTAATTTTTTTTTTTTTACATTCTTAAAAAATCTAGCACACGATAGTGATACATACAACAGGCAACGACTGAAAAGTTTCAGGCAAATATATGGTTACGATATCAAGGGCTAGCCCTGGGGTCTTATTTATTGTTATACAGAATGCTAATTGAATTGTAAACTGAATTATTTTGGAAGAAAATGGAAAAGTAGAGTAAAATGGCGATAAATGAAAGCGAGGATGAAGTAATCTTTAGCCAACAATGACCTCAGTTGTAATTTGTAGATCTAAGAAGCTATCACATATTTTGTGAATAATTAATCTTATGCCATTATGTAAGCCTTGTTCTTCGTTCAAGTTCCTCGACAACATCGCCATAGATCCTTCTTTCAGTTCTAGAATATGTGGTGATAAGCCGCTCGTGTCTAAACTGTCCAAAAGGTCAGTGGGGCATTGTAGAATATCAGATTCATCTTCAGTAACTAAAGAATTTACTCTGAAGTAGGATTTTGATCTTCCAGGAGGCCACTCAAACCTTTTGAATTTGGCCTTTTTAATCTACTGACCCAGAAAAACTGGAAAGAGGTCAGATGATGTAATATCATTTCCGTAAGTGTCAGTGATTATATTAGTTTTTGAGAAGATACAGGCTGGCAAACCAATAGAATATAACTTTCTAGAATACAATGATGGATACCAATCTTTTATATGAAAAATTGATAATACGAACGTTCTTCTGAATTAGCTCCCACATTTTTACCTACTAACGTCTCAGTGACTGGAGAAAAGATTTTATATATAGATATGCAAAGAAAACTTGACGTTCCTTGAAAACGGTCAGAAAATATTTTTGCGAGTTTCGGGATCAAACCGAGTACCTTTGGCACCGAAATACAAAACATTAACAAATACCAGTTGAAACATAGCGGTGTCCGAGCACTCTTTATACGGTAGTTCAAGAAAGGACTAACAGAGTGCACTCGACTATTGTGTGCGCGTCTCCGCAAGATGCGAATGATTCATAGCATACCTAGGTTTATAAATGTTATTTATGACCTTAAAGCATCTAACGCTCAGGTTGGTTTGGGGAGGGGAAAGGAAGCGGGAAGGTGTCGGCCAGGGTCTAATTTGAAAGTACCGTTCTGGAATTAGCCTGGAGTCACAGGAAAAAAAATAGAGATACCTCAGTAAGAATAGTCGGCCGCAGAAATTCTACCCAAGGCCTCCCGAATACTAAGCCAAGGCCTCGACCTCGAGAGTCACGGCCGCTTGATAACATATATGTGTGTAAAAACGATAATTTAAAAATAATCGTTCGTGAAAATCGGTTGAGTAGAAACGGCTGGGTGATTGGACAAAGCATCTGCGAGAAAGATTCTCATAAGAAATACATAGGGAGGAAAGTGAGGTACTGTTTTACTCAAAGTTGATGAAGAGGAGAAAATTACTAATGCTTCGTAACATATATAGGCATAATTAGGAACATTAAAAAAAAAACACTCAAATCAGTACAGTAAAAGCGGCTGGGCGTCTGGACAGAGGTTTTACGAAACTATTTTAAATATATTTTAATGTGTTTTCAATCATTTTCCGAAAATGTTTGGACTTTTCGCAAATTTTGTGTTTTTGAAAATGTTCCTGAAAATCCTTCATTTATTGTTTTTTTTTTAAATTAAAATTTTGTGTTTTTTAATATGTTCCCCAAAATCCGGTATTTATTTTTAAAAATTGAGTTTTTAAAAATTTTCCAGAAAATTCGTGGCAAGTGGGCCTGCGGCCTGTTTAGTTATCTTATTATAAGTCTTTATAATACTTTCTAATTTTCCAACACTCCATGAAACACCTTCCATCATTTAAGCAGAGAACCATTCCAGGATATCCTCATTCTCGGCAGGCAAGTGCTTGGATGGCACCGTTATTATGAGGTGTCTAAAGCCATAAATAAAATTCAAATTCAAAAAATGAAGATAGCAGTGTAATGCTTCATTTTACTTTTTACGGGTACATTTATAATATTTCACTTTTCTCCCTAGTGCTTTGATGGCCCATTCCAATTTGCTTACATATGAAAATAGATGTAATGAGCTTTCAAAGAAACAATCATTTCAATCCTAAAACTAAAGTACCCGCCCGTTGGTGCAGGGTGAATAACGTATGTTGCAAACATTCATTGGGACAGTTACCAATACTCGTGACGAGCTACGTCCTTAACTTGGTAAGTTTCGGGGGCTGCGCCCCATTAATCGTATCTATAATCTCTGGGCGGCTTCGCCCCTATGGTGCAAATATGATGTACATTACACCCACCACCACCGCCATCACTACTACTACTAATACTCCTATTCCTATAACAACAAGTACTACTACAACTACGGTACTACTACTACCACCACTACTACTACAACTAATAATAATAATTATACTCCTGCTAAATTCTACTTTAATGATATATAACATTGAATCTATATATTCTTATTTACAACAATCCACATTTAAATTTAAAAATCTATTCCCTGCCCACTGGTGCGAGGTGAATAAGATATGTTGGCAACAGTCCTCGGGGTGTCACCAATACTAGATTTCCTGTGGAGAGTTGCACCCCTAACTTGGGGAGTTTTTGGAGCTGCGCCCCTTTATCGTAACCAGACTCTCCGGTGACTTCGCCTTCATGATAAAGATTTGCCCCCATACCCTCCGGGGGCCAGCGGGCTCATAGAAGAGTTTCGATATATTTATTATAGCCTACTCGTGATGGTACACCTTCATACCAAATTTCGTTTCTCTAGTTTCAGTGGGTTGCAAAACTTTTTATTGGATGCCATTTTGGATTAAGATGGCGACTTTTCTTTAACGTTTCCTTATATTATCATAACCCACTTGTGATGGTACATCTTCATACCAAATTTCGTTGCTCTAGTTTCAGTGGTTTGGAAAATTCGAGAATTTATTTTCTAAATAGGGGTTTCGTTTTCAGAGACTAATCACCGCAAGTACTATTATTATTCGTCGTCAGGGGCCCCGATGCGATAATAGAGTATAAAATAAAATAGCGTTGAATGCGTAATGGTAAAGTGGTATGCAAGTCCATCACAAAATAAATTTCTTTGTTTATATTAGGAGATCTTCTTGCAATACCTGCACTAATTCACTTTTATCAGAGATCCTCATTTGAGGTGTCTTTTTTATTGTTTAAATGATATATAGAATACCGGTATACTTTCTATTAAGTACCTGATAATTAATTTTGTAATAACTTAATAGACTAATATCTTTTTATTAGATACACATTCGATTCGAACTTACCGCAGCATTTTCGCCAATCCCAACCTTTAAGAATAGGGAGATGGCCTTCAAAGTGTTCCTGGCAGCTTTGGGATAGCGGTATAAACGGTTGGGATTTCCTAGTCAAGTGAGTGATGTAAACAGTTGGGATATGCAAATATAGTATATAAATCCATTGCTATATTAAACACGCAGATCAACTTAAAAAGTAAAGTTTCGTTCCTCGTATGAGACACACAAAACGTGGCCTCATTTGAGAACAGAATCAGAGACAGTAAGTCACGATCATTTGTGTTCACCATCAGTACGAATTCTCGGTTTTCCAAAAAGACTGCAACAGTGTTTGGACATGAATGGTGCACAACTGGAAATTTGGCGATGAACTTCAACGAGCAGAAATAAAACTTTGAACACTGCTCTAAGTACACACACTTTTTTTTTAATAGCTGAATAGTTTTCAAGTTATAGAGTTTTAATTTCCTGCAGAACTTTATGGACACCCCTGAGCTTAATGTGCATTTTAGAGGAGGATCCGCAGAATAAAGTACCATATTTTGTGTGAGCATACACTAGCACATAATGTAGGATCCGTAATGTACGCGTAGTAACGAGTTTGCAGATTCTGTGTGATTTTTTCTTGAAATATAATCATACAATTTACAAAATAATTTATTATTTACTAGTAATACAATATACTTACTTCAAGCTGTTCACAGTTCTAACATGATTGTCATATTTATGAGGAACTGATCGCGGGGTTCTGGGTTCGACTCTCGGCACTGCCAGGAGATTTTCTTCCAAAGCGAGAGGGTCTGGAACGGTGTCCCCCCAGCATCGTAATGCAATTGGGGAGCTGCTTTTCGGCTTTCCTCTCTCAACACGTCTGGCCTGCGTGGGAGCAGTAGGTCAACTCCTTCCTCCGGGAGAGGCCTGATCCAATAGTGGATTGAATGTGGCTGTGAATTATTGTATTTATCAACATAAAACATAAAAGCACGTCTATAATTGAAGGCCTGAATTGCAAAACATCCTAAGCCCACTGGAGTATTATTTTTTCAGGAGGAACAAAGAATAGTCCAAGGACTTGGTAAGTTATTCTATTCAGCTGAGCTGATTTTGTATTAAAAAAGAGGCTTTTCAGTTGGAGTTAGGATATAATATTATGCAAGTGGATAGCGATTAGAACATAGGTGCCGAGGTACAGAAAAATAAAACTACGAAAAAGTGGCTTTGGGATGTTTTGCAATTCAGGTCTTCAATTTGGTTTCTCGTAAAATAGACATTTGAAAAGTACAGGATTAAAGGGATTACTTAGATGGGAAACATATTAAATTTCCACTGCATTACATTCCCTCATCGTAATGCATTAGCTATATGACGTTGGTTGTAAGCTGGAATCAATTTTGCCTTGCAACTATCTTTTTACAGGAATCAAATCATGTTAGCTGCCCCGAATAGTAAAAACAAAGCAGTTTCTTTTTAAAGTAGCATGAAAAATTGAAAATAATAATAATAATAAAAATAACCAATTCAGTGTACATTTTTTTCGTTTTTTAAAACATTACTATCTTCAATACATATTTGTTACAAGAACGAGCTAGTTAAGTATATCAAAACAATGTTTGGTGCCCCTGAATAAAGAAGTTGTTCAAAATGGTAATGAGAAATTAAAAAGAAAATTGTTCTTCCACCAATTTTCGTGCTAATCAGTTTTTATGGGAATTCTACATTATTCACTTCAAATTTGGGTTTAAATGACATGATTTGTCAGAACGTTTTTAATCTGGTAAATAAGATTAAACCTTTTCTTAAAGTACTTTTGCACTTCATGTACTCAGTCCATACGGCACGCTAGTCCCCATGCAAAAGTAGATGAAGAGAAGCTTCAGAAACCATCCCGCATTTAATGTGGTAAAGGTTCTTTCAACATGGGATCTATACTCAAATCTGAAGTCACTTTCTGTGTATGTTTTATTCAGACACTAGCGCGCCATAGAAACCGAGAACATATAGTGCAAGAACTAGTGTAAAGACATGGGCAAAATTAGTGGAGAGACCCTGGGGGGCCACGTGAGGGAATCTGGGGGGCAACCCTTTAAAAGCTTTCGTTTAGAATGAAAAATTTAGTCATTCTCAAAACGAATGGGGGAAATGCCCCCATAAATCCGCCCATGTTTAAAGGGTACGTTTAGCCTTACAAGATTAAAATTGCGTCATAAATCAAGGTGTCTGAACCCAAATCTGAAACCCGGATATTTTCTTCCTGCTGCCCATATTTTCTGAGACAGATAGTGACTTTTGATTCACCCTATATTTATAGGGCTGTAAATTGATACGGAAAGGGAGGGGTTTGTCAGATACTGTGTATTTATAAGAACGTAAGTGCTAAACAAACCATTGCGCTACAGTTGTTCTACAATTTCAGTAAGTGAGCAAGTTCCTGATATCTGGACTGTTTATTCATCCTTATTAACCTGTATTTTGCAAAGTCTGTACATGTGTAGATATATTTCTCTGATTGCTAATTTGAACGCGTTTAGGTTTTCATCAGGAAAATAGTTTTATTGAAGTTAAGTGTAATGAACTACTTAAACCTTCATATAACTCTGTATTGTTTGACATTAATATATTTAATGCCCGATAGATGACAGCAAAGATAGTTGAACTTTTCGAGGTGATTTTTTTTAAATAATGGATATTTTTGAAGAATTTTACATTATTTTCATATAGTTTTATTATTTACAAGTAATTTTTTGTGTGTGTTGTTTCGAGCGTATATTAAATATTTAAAACGTAGTAAAAGTAACTATTTCATGCATGATTTGGTGTTACCGCTATACCAAACTGGGGGGCCCCTGACGACGAATACATAACTTAACCTAGCCTAGCTGTAGACTGTTCATGTACACTCAAGGACCCTGTGTAGCACAAGCATAGGAGAGAAAAGTACACTTACGGCTACACTGGGATTGACGACACTTCTCAGTGCCGGAGGACTGAAGTTAGATAGAGATTGCAGTCATTGCACAAAGACTGATCATCATCATTACCATTCATTGTTCAGCGACAGGATAGATCGTTACACCTAGTTACATCTATATATGTGTGGGGCTACGGCCCTCATTATCTTAGTAACAGTACTTCTCACTTTCGCCGGCACTAACATGTCAGATCATCAACAACAACACCATCAAGGACATCACTTGCCACAAACAGTTCCAGGACCACCACCATACTCCACATTAGTCAGCAGGAAACAACAGAAAATGGAAACAGCAACCCGTTCACGATCACGATCTCCTCATACCAACAGCTTCGGACGTCAGTCGCCTCCTTTGAAGAAACCTCACACTATCAGTGGATCAGAATCGGACGGCGAACATCACATGAATATAAACTTACGAACTGAATTCCCGACAGTAAATACGAAAATCCAAAACTACTACTTCAGCAGCTCACCAAATACGTGTCTCGGAACATCATCGTTAGAATCACCCCGACAAGAAATGGAATGATAATTCATACTACAGACGCCAATCTTGCTTCCAAAATTCGAAATAAGCATAGTTTCGAGATATTCGAAAAAACCGCTACTATGAGTCGGCTAGAACAGAAACAAACACTACAGCCTCCACCACCTCGCTAAACACCAACACTCTCTGTAGTGATTCGAGGCATCAACCCCAGCGTTCCAGATAACGAAATAGAAACCGAGTTGAAAGAAGAAGGACACTCCATAAACAAATGCTTACGGATTAAATACAAAACTGGGTGACCAACATACATGGTTCGTGTTCTAACAACTAATCAAGAAACAATAGACGATCATGGTGCATACATATACAAACGCAGATACCGAGTCGAACCATCTCACTCTCCACCCCCACTACCGATCCGTTGCGAGCGTTGCCAACAATACAACGTTCACCATACAGCAAACTGCACTAACGAAAACAAATGCGGATATTGTTCGGGACCGCACCCTACGAGATCATGCACAAACATGCAGAACCCTCCAAAATGCACCACCTGTAGCGAAGCGCACCCAACTTTCAG
>JAGDQP010006994.1:46975-69468 GCA_022664845.1 Lepisma saccharinum
CAATCTTGCTTCCAAAATTCGAAATAAGCATAGTTTCGAGATATTCGGAAAAACCGCTACTATGAGTCGGCTAGAACAGAAACAAACACGACAGCCTCCACCACCTCGCTAAACACCAACACTCTCTGTAGTGATTCGAGGCATCAACCCCAGCGTTCCAGATAACGAAATAGAAACCGAGTTAATAGAAGGACACTCCATACACAAATGCTTACGGATTAAAAACAAAACTGGGGGACCAACATACATGGTTCGTGTTCTAACAACTAATCAAGAAACAATAGACGATCTACTTCATCATGGTGCATACATATACAAACGCAGATACCGAGTTGAACCATCTCACTCTCCACCCCCACTACCGATCCGTTGCGAGCGTTGCCAACAATACAACGTTCACCATACAGCAAACTGCACTAACGAAAACAAATGCGGATATTGTTTGGGACCGCACCCTACGAGATCATGCACAAACATGCAGAACCCTCCGAAATGCACCACCTGTAGCGAAGCGCACCCAACTTTCAGCTATAAATGTAAAGCACGTCCAGCTCCAGAACCTACAAAACCCGAATTTACTGTACCAATTTGAACTCCGGAAACAGCCAATAAAGACAATATCACCGTGACTTCTGTATATCAACCAGTTAACATAAATCAACTATTAGCATTCATTACTGTCACCCTTCAAAATATCCACCCGTTTCAAAGGCATTTCATCTTACAACAGATCCAACATGCAGCAAAAAACACATTCCACGTGAACTTCAACCCAACTTACTCTGGCCCATATGCTCACTTTAATGCACATGCACTTGAAACAGAAGTTTAAATTGCACAGCAACATCAAACACAAGATACTAATTATGGTATTAATATTCTTATTTCTTAACATCAGATCACTACCAACAAACAAACCTCTCTTTGAACAACTACTCTTAGAAGAAAACGTCAATGCCTTCTTACTTAATGAAACTAATCTCACACCTCAAATAAACTGCAAATTACCAAGGTACATTCTCCTACGTCAAGATTGTAAACTTCCAACCTTAAGGGCAAGTGGGGGAGCTGCAATTGGATTCTCACCTCATGTACCATACCGACAATACCAACCACAAATACCGAATCTTCCTGAACACCTAATCATCACCCTATACTACAACCATAATTACATTACCTTAGCAACCATTTATATACGTCCCGGCCATCCAATACCAAATGACTTCATAGCATATATATCCAATAATTTTCGGACATACATCATCATGGCAGACATAATCATTCACAGTCGCTCTAATAGGGAAAAAGAGAACTTCTTCAACTTCATAGAATATCATACTACAGGCACAATTCACAAACTACCAAAGTACACCCGACCAGTCTCAAACACCACACCCGACATCGTTATCACTTCCACTAATTTAGTAACTCGTAGCACTATTGAAGTTCCTGATCTTCTAGGAAGTGATCATGCACCAGTGAAACTCACTCTACAATGCCAACAGAGACCAATTCAAATGTCTGACATCACACCAAAACAAATACCACAATACGATAAAGCAAACTGGGACAGGTACAGAGACTTCATTGAAACAAAATTAGACCTACAAGTTCAAATAACCACAGAAGATGAATTATACGATACTCTTGACACCATAAATGAAACATTTCAACAAGCAAATAATAAATTGCTCCCGACAAGCACTATACACCCATTTCGACCCAATCTACCTCCCCAATATTTACCACTAATCAGGCGATCCAGACAAATGTACCGCGACTATAAACATACCGGCAATCCAGAATCACTGCGCTTACACAGACAATTGCAACGAACCGTACATAATTATGTCATAGCTTTCAAATTGAGACAGTGGGTAAAAACATGTAATCACTTAACAGACGAAACTCATCCAACAAAATTCTGGAAAAGATTCAACGCCCTCACCGGCAAGTACAGTAAAACATCATATCCTCTGTTACAAAATAACCAAGCGCTCCACACGGACAAAGAAAAAGCAGATGCCTTTGCAACTTATCTCCAGGAAATCTTTACACCCACCATACCCGTAAATCCATTCAGACGTCACCCAGCTGACCGCCTTAACATCGAATCACCTCACTTACAACCAAATCCTAATCACATCCTTCCTGAGCACACTCACTGCACCAATCAGCCCTGCAGAAATCACCCACACCATAGCTCATAAACGTAACTCTGCTCCTGGTATTGACAGCATTACATACAGACACATCAAAGAAGCTCCAATATCCTTCCTGCAACTATTAGCCACAATATTCAATTTTATCTTGCGTACAGGATACTTCCCTATCTCCTGGAAAACTTCCAAAACCCTCATGTTTCCCAAACCTCAAAAACCACCCAATGCAGTATCATCTTATAGACCTATCCAGCTCACTTCAACTCTAAGTAAAATTCTTGAGAAAATCCTGGTAAATCGCTTACATCCAGACCTAGACAAATATAACCTACTTCCTTTACACCAAACTGGATTTCGACCATCACTCAGTATAAATGATCAACACTTACGACTAACCAATACAATCACCAATCACTTCAACACCTCACATCCTTCATGTTTAGTTTTATTTGATCTAGAAAAAGCTTTCGACAAAGTCTGGCACAGAGCTCTTCTTTCAAAACTTCAACTATTCCGCCTCCCAATTGCATATATTAGATTCATTTTTAACTTTCTTACAAATCGCATAGCGTATATTTCCATAAACTCCAGCATTTCATACCCAGTCTTTCTTCATTGTGGTGTCCCGCAAGGCTCCGCTCTATCCCCTTTATTATATCTAATGTTTGTCGCCGATCTCCCTCCTCTACCTCCTAATATACACATTTTCCAATATGCTGTTGGCACAGCTTTCCTAGCTCTCAGTAAATCCATTCAACATATAAATCGTACCATGAACGAAGCAATACACATTTTCTCATTTTGGTGCAATCAATGGGGTCTCACTATCAACTCTCATAAAACACAGGCCATCGTATTCATCCCCCCCAAACGACACTCCCGTGTCAAACGCAACCCATCCCAACTCACTTTAACAGTTAACCACAACCCAATCCAACACTCCAAACACGTAACATATTTAGGGCTCATACTAGACCATAAACTCACATGGTGCCCTCATCTTGAGAAAGTTATTCTTAAAGCCAAGAACCGCTTAAACCTCCTAAAAAGACTAACTGGCACTACTTGGGGACTCAAACCACACACCATAATCAACACATACAAAGCATTCCTACGTCCAGTTTTAACATATGGTTTCACCGCCTGGATTGCCGCACACCATAACATATACAAAAAACTCGAAATTCTCGAACGCCACGCTCTACGTATAGCGTACCGCATAAAACTTCCAAGTCCAACCCAAGAATTATACGACCGGATCACTTTCCCACATCTATTACTTCATCTTGAAACCCTCAGAACAAAATACAATAAACAAAACGACTCGAAACAAACCACTTACTTTTCCACGACATCATCCATTCTCATCAAACATTCAACACACAATCCATCCACGCACATACACCACTTTCACTACTCTTTAAACTTTACCAAATTACACCAAACCATCCTGACTACGGACTTGCATCAACGATTAGTGTTCAAGACATCCCTCATTATCTTGCACCTTCATATTATGCACAGTATACATCAGTGTACTAACAGGACTTCATTCGTCTCCCATCTAATCCAGAGTCGCCCCTGGATAAGAAAATAAACCAGCATCTGTTAATTAATGATTTTTTTTTCAGTGTTGGTGACGTGTATCGCACCTCATGTTCATCTCTCACTCTACAATAATGGAAGATTCTCCCTCAAAGTATGATTATGAGCAAAAGCTCATAATGACCACAAATATAATATAATAAAGAAGAAAATAAAGTATTAAAGTAATAAAAAAGAAACCTTTAGCCCATCCACATTCGTAAACCTCCCTTCCCTAATAGAGGGTACAGCCCCCGGCTAGCAAAAAAAAAAAAAAAAAGACGAATAATAATAGTACTTCCGGTGATTAGTCTCTGAAAACGAAACTCCTATGTGGAAAATAAATTCTCGCTTGGGAAATGCTTTTTGTGCGGCCATATTGGGTTACCACTTCTTTAGTTGAGACTTGACAGAGGGGAATGCGGTTTATTGATGATTTATCTACGTGTTAAGCCAGATATTTTAAAAAAAAGAATGATCAAAATCGGTCCAGTAGAACGGCCGGACGGACTGGACAAAGTTTGTGGGAAATATGATAAATATTCCCCGTAAAGAATACATAGGGGCGAACATCAAACACTTCTCCCTGAGTTCAGACTTGATAGGAAGGAATGCTGTTTATTGATGGATCATTTACGTGATAAGCCGGATATTTTTAAAAAAGAATGCTCAAAATCGGTCCAGTAGAAAGACCGGACTGACTGGACAAAGCTTTAGCAATTTTTTTTTAATATATAGATATTTAAAATAATCTGGAACTTTCGCTATTTGTTGATACCCATCATTGACATTTCTGGCAGATAAGAGAAACTAAGACGAAAAATCCGCAAAAGTGAGCAATAAATTACAGCAATATTAGTTGTATAAATGCTACCAGATTATCAGAGTTTTTCTTGTTCGACAACAATCACGATCATTTCACAGAGGAAGCCGTGGCATGTGCTGCCTGCGAATAGCTTGTTGTTTGGGGTTTTAATTCAACTCGCTGAAGCATTGTAGTGTTAAGTTATATAAAATAAGTTAACAAAAACTTGATTTCTAGTTTGCTTTGATTTTTCCCTCCACCACAGAAAAGTTATGGTATTTCTGTTGAAAAATATTAATGCTTTTGGATAAAAATAAGCATAATGTCATGTCTCTTTCAACAGTTGGTGGAGAATCAGTGAGATCAGGGGCATTTCTAACATTCCATCCGATAGATCCAGTGATACAACGGGTCGCAGGAGTAATGATCAGATTTTTGCATTACTGACCATTACTCTTGCGACCGTTCTTTTTTTATTACTGGAACCATCTGATGAAATGTGCTACTGATCTCACCGATTCCCCACCTGTTGTTGAAAGAGACGCATATAAGATGATTTCACACAATCCTCCCTGAAACCATTAAAATAACCCCGAGTAATACACCCCAGATTAAGACCCATTAGGCAGTTGTTGTTGCTATCTTCCTGATAATTTTTTTAATTAATGTCAGGGCCACTTCTAACATTCCATCAGATAGATGGATAGATCAACCTACTGTTTAGTGAAATATTGTTGTTCGTTTAATGTTTTAACATTATCAGGGTTGACGAGTGCATAGAGTATGGTATGAAACCAAAGAAAACAAGCAATCATCGTGAAAATTTACCATTGTTACTTTGTTTTATGCATGTATTAAACAACAATCGACACTTTCAAGTTACTGGGAAAATTGTATTAAACGCCAAAAGCTCAAAGCTCTTATCCCCTCGCTCGCTCTTTACGCACTATTTTTTTTCTTCTAATAGGCACCCTGCAGTCGTGGAAAGTGGACGCTCGTGTAACTTCGGAAGTTTTCGCTGAATAACTTCTACACCAAAATGTGGAACCTTAAAATGTATTATACAACGCCATTTGTATGCTCTTACTGAAAAATAAAACTGTAGTAAGTAGCTATAACAATATTAGTCTATATTTCAAAAGTGCGGCTGAAAGCATGTTCCGTATATTTTTAAGATAAGAAAAATTTTGTAATTAGAAGTATTTGTTTTCAGCAGATGAATAGAACTGCAACCAATACTGAAAATCATTTATACGAGGGCCACTATTTATATTTTGAGCCTTGGCAACACTGATTGTATTTAGGCGCCATTTGACGTTTCCATAGAAACGTCTGACATTCTTGACCATAACGTACTTCAAATGTTTTGTCAATAGCTTTACTTGTGTTGTTTACGTTGAATTGAAGATTGCGTGACAACAGGAAAATGGAATTAACTCGTGAACATTTTCGTGCGATGATTTTTTACGATTTTCGACGTGGATTATCCAGACAAGAGTGCATCAATCAACTGATTTCCACATTTGGCGATGAAGCCCCATCCCTTGCCACTGTAAAACGCTGGTATAACGATTTTAATCGTGGCCGCCATTCGCTCACTGACGAAATTCGCGAAGGTCGTCCAAAATCAGTTGTTATTCAAGAAAACATTGATGCTGTGCAAAACCTAATACTGCAAGATCATGTGACATACTGTGAGATTGAGGCAACCCTTGGCATTAGTTCCACCAGCATATATAAAATATTGCGTGATCATTTCGCTGTGAGAAAGGTTTGATCTCGTTGGATCCCACATAATTTGACAAAAACTCAAAAAGAAGCTCGGGTCGATTGGTGCACACAAATGCTCAATAAATACAATGGTGGTGCTTCAAAAGACGGATATAAAATTGTAACAGGTGACGAATCATGGATATATGCATATGAGCCGGAACGTAAACAGCAGTCGACTGTATGGGTGTTCCAAGATGAACCAAATCCAACAAAAGTTGTTTGCGCTTGAAGCACATCGAAACAAATGGTCGCCTGTTTTTTTGGGAATACTAGTCATGTGGCAACTGTGCCTTTAGAGGAACGTAGAACGGTGAACTCTGAATGTTACACAACAATTTGTTTGCCGGAGGTCTTTGGTCAAATACGGAAAACAAACAAGCGCCGTCGGATCATTCTTCATCAAGACAATGCGAGCTGACACATCTCGTCTAACAACCGACTATTTGAACACTCATAAAATTGAATTGATGGGTCATCCGCCGTACAGTCCTGATTTGGCACCCAGTGACTTCTTCTTGTTCCCGAATGTCAAGAATAAATTGTACAACGATTTTCGTCGACGGAAGAAGCCGTTGATGCGTTCAAAAACCATATTATGGAGGTGCCTCAAGAAGATTGAAAAAAATGCTTTGACAAATGGTTCGAACGAATTCAAAAGTGTATTGATCATAAAGGAGAGTATTTCGAAAAACAATAAATCAATTTTCAATGACACATTACTGTTTTCTCATTGTTAGGCTCAAAATATAAATAATGGCCTTCGTATTATTACAACAAAACTGCTTTAAGCGACTGAGAACTAACCTGAAGGTGTCACCTATTACATACACCCTTCCAATTACTGAGAACCAGGGGCGCTGTGGCGGGGGTTACAGGGGTACAATGTACCCACCCACAAGGATCGAGAGGATACAACCCTATTACTTGTACCCCCTCCAAATCTAAGACCTATTCTATCTATTCTGATACTTCGTTTTTTCTATCCTTGAAAAATAAAAGAAAATAAATATTTGAATATTCGTTAATAATTAATTCAATTGACCCAAAGAATACTATTCTTGAAAATTATAAACATTTAAATTATAATGAAATTTGTATTAAAAATTATTTTTCAATTTTTCTAAAGGATCCAGTTGTTAGCATTAATTTTCAATGGTCGGAATATTTTATTTGTTATTAGCCGACTGTGCAGACAAGTGCCAGGAAAGGTCAACATTTATTTGTATTATTTTCTGCTGGCGAATGATTGTTTTTAAACTTTTTTCTTTTGTGAGTGTGAGACGGGGAGGGGGAGGCTCACCAAAATTCTGGTTTCTTCTTTTTCTAGTTTCTGAGCGCATTGTTTAGTAGCTGCATCTCGATCAATCAGAACCGACAGAAGTTTTTTTTTTTTTTTAATATGATCAGAACAAAATACGGTGGAATGGTATGTGCTTTCGCTTTTCTTTTCGACTAGCTTATTTGTTCTCAGTCTATACCGACAACCAACTACTGTATTAACACAAAAATTGTTCTGAATTACGCCACTAGGATACCTGAAATTCTACAGCGTAGTGATAAATAGGCAATTCGTGACGGACTAAAAATATTAGTAGGTTCCATCCAGGAATTTGTTTGTTTCTGTTGGTGTACTTATGTAACATATTTTGAGAAGTAAAGTAATGAAGCGACAACTAACGTTGTTTGATGTGTTAGAAACTAAATGAAGGAAGAATGAAGATTCTACTTCGAAAAAAACAAAGGCCCAGGCTGGAGATGCAGGTCAAAGCGACATTTTTTTCCGTGGAGACGAAGAAGTAAGTACTCAATTACTCAATACAATTACTTAAAAGTATTTTCAAATTACACAATTACATACATTTTCCCCTTTTTGCATTAAATATATGTTCAAAAGCAAAATAACAATAAAAAAGGTATTGATTTAAAATAAGATACACACTGGGAACGAGATTAAAAGCATTCTTCAATTCAGTTTCTTCCCTTTAAAACAAAGTATTCCACAGTAGACATCTGTATATATACATAAGGACAATGCTCTTTTGTTTTTTCTTTTATTCTCTTTATTGTTATCCAAGCGGATAAAAAATACTACTTTTCTGCATCTACCAAAACGTGGGTCTTTCAACTTTTTTTTCGGGGGTTCTTTTCGTCTCTCGTACGACGGAAAAATAAAGAAAAACAAGACTATAAATACATACACAAACAAAACTCATTTTTTTGTTGGTCGACTACAATCGCCTGGTGAAACTGAAGGGAACTCCTGGGAAACTAGTCAGGGTGATCGGCGGTAGGACTCGATTCACTCCAACATGTTCAGCTCCCCAGTGCCACTCTGAAATCCAAGATGTTATTGACTCAGCTAAGGGCATGAGGGAGAAATGGGGGCATTTTCCCTCTCAATGTTTGTCAGCTTCCCATTGTTTGGTAGGATAATTTTGCTCCTAGAGGGGGAAACCTATATCTACAACCTGAGTTTCCCCCTCATTGGAAATTGGTATGAACACCACTGGCTAAGAGGGCTGGGTTGTATTACGCGTAATTTTATTATTTTTATTCCTTCAGAATGTGACATGTCACGTCTATTTCACACAGCATGAACCATTCCATTCTCTATGAGTTAAAAAATATATATATGTGAGTTAGCATACAAGCAATCTTTTTTTTCTTTCTAATTTTGGTGATAGTTTTAAGAAGAAAATAGGCTTTGTAAGTGGTAAATTGTGACATTGGTACTTTTTTTTAGAATGTCTCGAATCGAAGGATACTAAAGACGCCTTGGAAAGAAATTCTACATTAGCTTCTCAGGAAGATGAACAAACAATGCCATGTACACGCAGAGTTTTTGGAAGAGAAGCATTTTCAACCGCCGATAAAAGAGCCTCATGCAATTGGGGAAAGAAACTTTTATTTTCAAGAAAAGTGGTATCGAGAATTTCCTTGGCTTCATTTCAGCAAATATAGTAACGGAGTGGTGTGTTTTATATGTTGTAAAGCCTCTATTATGGATCTATTTACAAAGACTGAGAAATTACAAAAACAGTTACGGGAATCAGAGTTAACTAATGGCAATACTATTGGGAAGTGGAACAAGGCTCACGCAAAGTTTCTGTCCCATCAATCTAGTCTTGTGCATAGGGAGGCAGTGGAAAAAGTAAGTGCATTGAAGAATGTGTCTGTGTGTGTTCAGTTGTCAGAACACGTTGAAGAGCAGCAAAAAAGGGCGAGATTGGCATTAAAGGCAATGTTTGAATCTGTAATGTATCTAGCTCGTCAAGGGCTTCCTCTCAGGGGACATTCTAAAGAAAGTGGGAACGTCTTCCAGCTCAATGAAGTGAGGAAAAATGATGATATCCCAGAATTGAAAGAGTTCCTGTCGCGAAAAAATAATTTCAGTTCTGACCCAATCCAGAACGAAATTTTGGAACTCATGGCTCACAGTATTTTACATAATATCCGAAATGAAATTCATGAAGGCAAGCTGTTTAGTTTGATCGTAGATGAAACTAGTGATATTACTGGTCATGAACAAGTTTCAATTTGTGTAAGAATTGTTAAGGACTTTGAACCCCAAGAATTATTTCTGGGCTTGTATGAAATTTCAAACACAACTGGAGAAAATTTGTTAAATATAATTTTAGATGCTTTGATACGGTTTGACCTTGACATTAAAAATTTGTGTGGGCAGTGTTATGACGGAGGAGCAAACATGGCAGGTATTAGAAAAGGTGTTCAGGCATTGTTGAAGGAAAAGCAGCCTCTAGCATTATTTGTCCATTGCAGTAATCATAGTCTCAACCTCGCCTTGCAATATGTAGTAAAGTGTATCCCTTTAATTCGCGATGCGCTTTCCTGGACATCGATGCGATGTAGGAGTTCTCCTGAAAGACTCTCCGAAAAGAATTGCATTATTTGAAGAGATACGAGCATCAGAGTGCAACTCGGCTCATAGCACACCTCGACCTTTTTGCCCCACAAGATGGACAGTTCGATATGCATCTATTCGTGCGCTTCGAATCAATTATCTAGCTATTCTAATTTTTCTGAATACGCTGGCTGATACGAAAGAAGGCTGCTCTTCAAAAGCCAGGGGACTGTACGATAGCTTGTCAAAAGGTTCCAACTATTTTGCATTGTTAGTATGTGAGTTAATATTCGGTGTAACAGAATAGTTGAGCGTTACATTACAATCTTCAACTCAGTCTTTCAGTGGAGCAAAGGTAGCAGTTACTGTTGTTCTGGAGACTTTGAAGACAAAACGAGGTGACGAAACTTTTGAGACACTTTGGTCCACAACAAATGAAAAGTGGAAGAATTTGAGCTTACTCCGACTTCCTTGGCTCGACGTCGACGTGTTCCGAGGAAACTGGAGTTTCTCGCTTTAACTCAGGAGACGCATAACTGGGTGGATGCAAAAAGTATGCTACGGGCAATTTACTACGAAATTTTGGACACAATATGCGCAGAAATTGAAACTCGGTTCAATCAACCAGGATTTGAGGAATGTTGTATGTTAGAGGAAATTCTACGTACTGATAAAGAAATCCCGAAGGAAATGGCAGATATTTTGGAAAAGAGGACCATTTCATCAAAGCAGATGCAGGGTGAACTAGACATATGCCGAAGGATTGAAGATTTTTCGAATCTGACAACTGCAGTCTCCCAGTTCAAACAACTCCACGTGGAAACACGACGCTTATTTCCCGTAATTGAAGACATTCTGAAGACTATTCTGGTGATACCTGCATCATCAGCAACAGCTGAACGTAGCTTTTCCTTGCTAAGGCGCATTAAGACATATCTGCGATCAACTATGACACAACAACGACTGAATCATTTATGTATATTTCATGCATACCAGGAACGGGTAGATAATCTCAACATTGATGAATTGATCCGTAGCTTTGTGAACAATGAATCTAGGATCTCTTTTCGGCAAGAAATAACTGGTCGACATTTGGTAGAATTCTAAAACTGTGGAAGGGGTTGTTCTTTTTGATAAAAATTAAATGATCAACATTCGACAGAATTTTCAACCTGAAATGGTATAAGTGTTCTTTTGGCAAAAATTAAATTATTATCATTTGGCAGAGTTTTTAAACGGGAGTGGTGTGAAATTTTTGGGAAAATTTTTAAAGTGGAAGTTTTTTTTAAAATTAATTGATAGATATTTGGCACAAATTTCAAACTGGAATAGTGTAAGCGTTCATTTGGCCAAAATTAACTGATCGACATTTGGCAGAAACTTTAAACTGAAATAATACAAGCGGTAGTTTTCTTTAAGCAACACTTTTGTAGTTTTTCATGCAAAGTTCTTTCGACGAAGGAAGGCGTACGATAATACATATCTGGTTGAAGGTGATGGCGCATGGATGAAGGAAAGTTATACATAATTAGTAGGGCTTAGTTGTTCTCAGAGTGTCGTGTTCTGTTGCAGTATTAAGAACTGTAAATTAACTTTTTACACGGGTTCATAGGCCTATCGGGGAACCTCCCGTTAGAAAAGGTAACGCATCACGTGACAGTACCTCATAGGTGATGTGGAAATCTGTCGTGGAACTTTTACAGAATTAAATTGTGCGAGGAAATGAAAGCAATTATTTCTTTCAATACAATAAAAAAGCAACAATAAAAAAGCAAACCTTTACCATATTTCCCATAACTCATAAATGAAAATTGGGACTCTGCTTACTTTCAAGAAACAGTAAAACAAACATATAGTAATAATTTAGTGGGGGTACAATTGAAAACAGTGATTCAGTTCTTACTTTAAACTGTAGGTTCCATTTTATATATCCTCGGTACTGAAAAATCAAACACAAACAACTTAATATTACAAATACTACTACTACTACTACTTATTATTATTATTATTATTATTAATTGCTATTAATATTATTTCTATTTTTATTATTTTTATTATTACAAGTCCCCAGGCAAATTACAATACATTTAGTACTCAAACAGAATCTGAGTCTGTACCCCCCCCCAAAAAAAAAACGAAAATCGTTCCTGCGTCGCTACTGAGAACTAACCTGAAGGTGTCGCTTACTACACTTTTCCCATGACATATTGTAATAATCATGCGCATACCACATTTATTTGCTCCTAACACGAAGAGAACTTAGTCTTTGAAACAATCTTTACTACAAGTCAGTTTTTTGGTTTCATTTGAAACGTTTACACCGTAAAAATAAACGACTCAATGCTATATTGTAAAAGAAGAGCACTTTCTTTTACACTTTTTCGAACACCTTTGAGCACTTTCTGGAAACGACTTTAGCTCACTTTCGAACACTTTTATAATGTTCAAAAGTGAAATAAAGTGCTATGAAAGCGTCTCAAAGGTGTTCAAAAGTGCTTTAAAATTGAACAACAGTGTTCCCTTAATAGTGCTACAAAAGTGCTCAAAAGTGCAAAGAAAGGGCTCTCAATTTTAATGTGTTCCAAAAGTGTGTTTTGGAAACTAGTTTTGAATACTTTCAGGACACTTTATTCACTTTCAAGCTCTTTTGGAACACTTTATGAACACTTTCTTACACAATATTACGTGTCATTGAGATATTTTTACGTCAGCACGTTTTTGGTCAATTTAATTCCCTCTTAGTAAGCAACATTAAATGTATGCCTTAACCAGCAAAAGTATAAAAACCTTGAGCCCCTTTACTCCAGGATGCTGACATAATATTTGAACGAAACCTGACATAAAATATGTACATTATTCAGTTACATATTTAATTGTGACGTAGAGTATCAAAATCCGTTATTTATTTTCTAGTATAATTATCGAATTTTGAGACTATGCAGTACAGTTAAGTATGTATTTAAAGAATATACATATTTTCACGTCAAGAGTTGTTCAAATATTACTTCAGCATTCGGGATGAGGGGATTCAAGCTTTGCTTATTTTTACTGGACGTCTATGTATTAGGGGTTGTACATCTATTTCATGTTGCTAACTGAGGAGGTAGGGAGTCTAAATTGACCAGATGTGCTGACGTAATATCTGAATGACACCTAATATATTTAGCGAAGGCTCGTAGTATCAAAATTCGTTGTATCTACCTTTTTCCTAAACAATTTTTTCATCAAAAAATAAAACTCTTTTTTATCTATGGCTAGGAGATCTCGACATTGATCCGTGTTAAAACGGCTCCGAAACTTCCTTTTTCTTGTAAAATTTTCCTAAAGTGGGTATAACTGGTTTTCATATTACCCGCCTGAACTTTAACTTCAACTGGAAATCTTACGCAAATAGTAAGTATATACTTCCGGTATGACTGATAAAATATATATATATTAAAAAGAAACGACGACACTCGGGAAGGGCGTAAGCCATAGTGCTGTTACCGCCCATACAATTCATTTTATCTAATCTTACGACGACACTCACCATATGCTGGGTACAAGAAAAACACGCTGCGGTGAACTCTTTGACCTGCAATTTGCGAATCTGGGCTCTGCTCTGAGCTGAACATTTCTACTGAATTAATTCAGGATTTTCATGTCCCAGACGAATGTCAGAATGGTATCTTTAGGCGTGTGCGAACTAATTCCGTTTCACGGTCGTGTGTTTCCTTTGAGGATAGTCATAGGCAGTTAGCCTCTAAATAAAACATGAGAATATCTGCAAAAAATAATTATTATCTACTTCAAATATTCATTTGAATTTGCCTACACTCCAAATTATTAACATTTTCTTTGTTATAAAAGTTTGGAAAAATAAACTTGGTTGCAATGTGAAGTATATTAAAACAATAATAATAATAATTGCCACTAAGGTTTTCTTTTGAAATTTAATGCTATACTTTACATCAATAAAAATATGAACAAAAATCAACAATCCAGAAGTAAAGGACTGTGAAGTCAGAAATAGAAAAAAATGTTGAATTCACTAAAACTGCAAATGTTTGTTTGTCTATTTAGCTTATGCGTTTTACATGTATAGTGAAACTGTTAAAGTTATTCTTCTGAGAAATTACACTCACACACAATAACACAAGCACCATGCCGATTTTCTTGATATGCAGAACGTTGTTATCTCGTGCCAGGTAGAAATAGGACAGGACACCTGACCAGCTGCAGGGTCCGTAATTGCTCCGAGGTTCGACACATCCTAGAACAATAACATAAAATATATAAATCACATGAAATTGTATTTTCTCTGACTAAATTACCTATCAAAAAGCATGTATAGAACGCAGGTAGCTACTGTAGTTACTAGAGAAGAAAATCTGAAACTAAAATATTAATAATCGTATCTAATAATACACAATGCTGTACATTAAAAATGCAACATCAAGGAAATATCAGATTACTGCAAAATTTGTAGAGCGCGGAAAGATAAACAACTCATTAGCACGACAGCTCCGTGACCTATCAGAGGCGCCGGATATGCCATCTAGGAACAGCAATCGGAGGCAGGCCAGAGAACCACAGTGCAGTGGTAGACAACAATTGGTGTCACGTGAGAGTGCGTATGTGGTCGAAAGGTGCCTCGTTATCGAACACGGCAACTCTGCCAGCAAGTTTCCACCTTAGAACGGCGAAGAACTGTAGCATGTCGAGAGTGAGGTGTGTCCTTCCGCGATATTAATGCTCGTATTGGACGAACTGCGTCCATATTGCAGCGCAAATGAACTCGATGGATCCACGAAGTTACTACTCAACGACGTGCTGGATCCCAACAACTGCGCCATATCGCGGGTCGCGAGGACAGACGGCTTGTGTGTGTAGCCCTGGTGGATCGAGCAGCAAAATCCCGAAAACTGGCGCACGCACTGGCGGATGCTACACAGCGCCCAGTGTTCGCACGAACAGTTGTACGTCGTTTGGAAAAGCAGGTCATATTTGCATGGTGCCTATTGCTGCGGCTTCCGCTGAGCACAGCATAGATATGAAAGAATACACTGGTGTTGCGAACTCCGCGCATGGAAAGCCGGATGGCAGGACATCCTCGATTCAGACTAATCCCGTTTCTGTCTGCACCATAGTGATGGCCGCATCCGTATCTGGCGGTACCGTGGCACTAGGCTAGACGACGTTCGCGTTTTGCATCGCCACGTCGCGTCGGTCCGGCACCGTGTGTTATGGTGTGGGGTGCTATTGCATTCCGTGTCCGTTCGTGTCTTCTACGCATTGATTAACATGATTGTGACCAGCCAACAGTACATTGATAATGTGTTGGAGCCGATTGATATCCCTTTAGTGAAGGCCCTGCCAGAGACTATATCCCAGCGCGTCCGCATTTGGCACGTGATGTCTTAGTCTTTCTGGCTAGACACAATGTTCCCCCGATTCCTTGGTCGGCACGTTCACCTGATCTCCATCCGATTGAACACGTCTGGTCCATGATTGAAAAACGCCTCTCACGCCAATGACGTCCCCCAGCTACAGTTGATGAGCTGTGTCATCATGTGGAAGCTGTGTCATGGCTTGTCATACCCCAGGAAGACATCCAAGGACTCATCCTCTATGCCTCGCTGTGTTGCAACCATTCTGAACGCCCATAGTTGGCCCACAGGCTACTGACCTTCAGCAGTTCTGTTCCGCTGTCGCCACGTTGTCACGCATCACACATAACGGTAAGTTTAATAACTGCTGCCTGTACTTTACTGAATCTATCTGCCAAATTTTCGGGCTGATATGTTTTCTCCTTTTTGGTGTTGCATTTTTAATGGTGAGCAGCGTGTCTGTTATAACAGTACGATTAGCCCTATAGAAATATTGCTACAAGACACTCGCAGCTAAACTAAATTACATGCAAAACTAATTATTTTATTACTAAAGATAACAGTTTTATCTGTAATCTTGCTAATTCGCAATTTTCTGTTCGTTGCGAAACAAGTTCTCAAAACTAACGGCAGGTGACAGTGCGGTTTAGTAACATTCTACTGCCTGGTGCGGATAAAAGGAACTCATTGCAGGGTTATGCTATATTAAAGCTCTCTTAGTATCACGCAACGTTCTGAAAAAGATAATTTTAATTATTTAATTATAATGGATTGTACTATTTAAAAAATATAAGAGAAGAAAATAATTTGTAAATTGAAAAAAAAGCTTTGTTGCTTTTTAATATTTTTTATTTAAATTTTAAATCAAAAGAAAGGAAATAACTCTTATTGTTTTACAATTATTATTAGAAATATTGGAAGTAATAGCAGAAGTAATAATAATAATAAGAAGAAGAAGAAAGAAGAGGAGGAGAAAAGTAGTACAATTCAAGAACACTTAATAATTAACATCTAAAAGAGGAGACAATTTGTTATTAAATTTACAACAACGGAGTAAACCCTAGTAAATTACGTATGCAGGATGGTACAAAATAGCACCAACAAAATTACCTCGCAAAATTCCTGACATGAAAATAAGAAAAAAAGTATAGAACAAAAGCGCTTAGTTTCCGCGCTAAAGGCTGCCAAAACCGTAGGAATCTGAACTAGTTGAGCTTGATATTTCTAATATCATGAACAGTAACTGAGGGGACATTGTACTCAGAATGACTTCATATCTGCTTCATCCAAAAATGATTATTCCAAAATAGAGGAGGTTTGAAGTCATTCGGGGTATCATGCAACTCAGCTCTACAAATAATGGTATTGGAAATATCAAGCTCTAGAGCTCATTTCCCAAGACATACGGTATAGTCTTGAATGTAGCATTTGTGCACCCTTGATGGTCCATACTTTTCTCCTTATTTTGGTGGCAGGAATCCCCTGAGGTGATTTTGTCGGCGCTATTTTGCAACACCCTGTATTATTTCAAACATCCTATAGTAAAAATACCAAGAGCAAATTAATATAATTTTCTCGCAGTATAGTTTTAAAACATTCCACGTATTTTTAATTTAGATGAAATAACTATAAATTTGGATTACTCGAGACACAATTGTTATAGGTGTATTGTCGTCATATATGTACGTCATATAATGTAATGTATTGACAAATTCGAGGGATTCTAGTACATCAAAAATAAGGGGGGGGGGGCCTTAGTCAACGGGGTAGAAATTTCCCTGCCTTTCGGAGCTACACACTTTCGAAAGCGTGGGGAAATGAACGTTAGAGCTTCATTTAGATCTTTAATTTTATTTACGATATTTAGGGATCTAAGGCTCAGGCCGGGATAGGGGAAAGGATGTTCGGGAAGTACGCAGCCAGGGTATAGTGTTAATGTACAACCTCGGCATTAGTCTGGTGTGACTGAGGAAAAGCCCTGGAAAACCTTCAGTCACGATAGTTGGCCGCTGGAATTAAATCCAGGATGTCCTGAATGCTAAGTAACGCCCTACCACTGACCTTGCGGCAGCTCAGTATTAGAGTTTCAAATTTCAACTAGCATCCATCATTATATCTTCAAATACGTTAAACCTGATGACGTCTTTAACGATGCCATCACGCAGTACTATTGTTAGGCATTGAAAACATGGACTCGCATGCTTTCGGCGGTCTGTAGCTTCGAGACGTGACGTAATTCCCACTCCGGTGACTAAAGCTCGTTTCCTTTTTTTCCATTTCTTGCACTACCATCCCTCGATATTTGTTGGTGCCTTACGTTACCAGCATATAGGGTCTATATACCGAATAAAAGTTCCCAAAGAAATGTTCCAATATTAAGTTTTCTCTAGATAGTTTAACATTTTGCATGTGATACAAAGATGTACAAATACTCACCGAATCAACATATTCCGAATCACCGAAGTACTCAAGAAACAACGCCAGTGTCTTCACTCGTTTTTTCATGGTGCAAATACGGTAGCTTGAGTATCCACCAGTACCCTCATTTCATACATCAGCTAAAATAATAATAATAACAAATAATAATAATAAAATATGGATCTTGAAAAATTTTAGAGGGCTTGCCAGATAAATTGCCTCTCTTTCCTAGTTTTTCTTGTCATCTTGACTGCGCTCAATATTTTCGGATCCAAATTTTTAACAACGTTTACTGTCTTTCCAACATTCATAATAATCTAAACGTAATACACTAATACACTACAATACAAAGATTTATAAGTAATTTATTTTTACTGTTACAGTAATGTGTCTACTTTGTTTATGCATGTCGTCAGAGCTAATGATTCTGAAGCTTCACTTTTATTGCAAATCAAGTCAGGTGAAAATGTAGAAATAATAGTAATAATAATAAAAAGAGAGAGGGAGGGAGTTTTCCTGCCAATTAGTTGTAGAAATAGCTCGGGCTTCGAATACCATTATATTTATGACGTGAGTGAATTGTTATTAACGTCCTAAACGAGCTGGTGAGCTTGTAAGGACGAGACCCGGAGTTTTCGCTTGTGATCCAAACCACTCCGTTCAATAGACCCCGCCGGGAATTGAACCCGTGACCACAAGCACAGAAAGCAGGAGTGCTAACGTCTCTGCCACAAGATATAACCATTAAAAAATCGTTAAAATATAAATTTGTTTCCAAAATTTTTAAACTCGAATATGCAGTTTTCCTGACAAACCCTCTTTAATTGAATCATTGATTCAGCAGTAATGTAAATTCGTTTTAAAATAGTAAGTTATAGCAAAATTATTTGTATTGAGAAAATTAAAGAAGACAACCTAAAATTTTCATTCATGACATTTATATATTTTGAGTTGCCCTCATATACTTCCTAGGGATGAAGAAGTCAGATGTGGAATTTTTAATGAAAAATGTTAACCATTCAGAATAATGAAATACGTGTTTCAGCTGTTTCTCCTATTGATATTCGTCCCGAAAATAGAGTGGTAATAGACTTAATGGACACCCTACATAATAAAACTTGATAATGACCCGATTAACTCAGTATAACATACGAAAATTCACGGTAAAATAATAAATGACGTTCCTTGTCGTGCACAAAAATTTACAGCATAACGATCCCTTGATTTAAATTTTGTCAAAACACAGAAACGCAAACGACAGTTTTCTTAGGGAGGTGATGCAGTGGATTGGCATCTTCTTTGTTCAAAGAAAGGAATTAACAATCCTTCTAGTTATATGAAAGGAAATAAATCATCCCTTACCTCAAATGCAGGCTTTAAAGGTCAAATTAAATTCGTAGATAATGTGTAGCTTTTAAGTTCATATTATTGTCTGCCTTCTTGATCTCCCAGTACAAAGGTAACCTTTGCACCCAGCTGTGCTGTCTGACACACACATATATACCATTGAGTAGACAGATGATTAGAGTGTAATAGTTTTTTTTACTTAAACTTGTACATTATCTGGTTATCACGGGAAAACTAAGCACAAAAAAGACTACTGACTGCAAACTCATCAAAACACTGAGTTTATGCTTAGATAAGGACTGGTGACTATACAAACATTTTAAAACAAATTTCTTTTAGAACTCCGTAAGCTTTACCAACAAATAAATCAATATATGTATATTTTTTGCTTTTTAAAAGTGTTCTACTACTAACGACAAACATTCGTGGAGCCGCGGCGGTTCAGCGGTAGAGCGCTTACCTCTGGTGCGTGGAATCCCCGGATTGTGTCACTCGGGTTTTAGGTTTTCTCTGGATTTTGCTGTTTCCTCCTACTTTCTTCGTTCCACCATTTCTCCCGTCAATCATTAACTATCTACTCGAGGTCAATTCGTGGTGAATTTAATTTATTTAAGACCGTTAGACATATTGTACTCAGGGCGGGATGGATTAGGTAGAGGATCTGGCAGGTATGGGCTAGGGCCTTAGTTAAGGTACCCTATCGGCGTTCGCCTGGTGAAATTGAGGGGAACTCTTGAAAACATCAGCCAGGATAGTCGGCAGCGGGGTTCGAAACCGCGTCCCTACCCACTGCTGATCCGAAGTCCGCAACGTTGCCGCCTGCACCACGAGAGTTGAGTATTGATCCGCGGTGTTTGCATCCTTCCTGAGGTTTTCTCTGGTATCCATCTGCCACGCCAGAAAAGAAAAACCTTCAAATTTAAGTTCATAGACCTTGATTTATCTGCCCGTTTTTAATTTTATAATACTGCAACCTCAATATATGGTATTTTTGCACTGTAGGAAGTTAGATAACACACTCTACTTGTACATCCTAAAGTAAAACAACTGCAGAATCTAGTTTCAAATTTGAGTTTAAATGCCTTCAAAAATTTATTTATGGACTTTAGGTATCTCAGGCTCAAGCCGGGATAGAGTGGAGGAGAGGATGCTTGAAGTAGTTAGTAGGTACCACCACAGCATTTGATTAATATGACTGAGGAAAATCCTGGAAAACCTGAGTCAGAATAGGCGACCACTGAGAACGTTCCTAGGACCTTAAGTTTGTTAAGCCAACCAGAGCTTTAACAGGTCACAGGGTCAATCGGGTCATTGAGGTAAAGTAGGGACGGGGTCTAGGCATCGGGCCCGGTCTGACCAGATTTAGACCCGGTAACACTGGGGAAAAAGAAGTTTTTTTTAAAAAATAATTCCTTGGGTTTGAATAGTTTCAGGTGTGACCAGGACCGAAGATGTTACACAAGAGAACGAAAAATCCAATTAATCATATTTCGCAGACAGGGTCAATCTGGTCATTTTAATCAAGGTTCGAACCGGGTCACCTACGTTCGGGTTAGGCCGAGTCACTAAGAGTAACCCGGTTTCAACTCTGCTACCAATTGAGCTACGGTCGCTCGGAAGGGAATACCTTGATTTGGGAGGCCGGTTTCGATCTAGTATGGCTCAAACTTTATTTTACAGTAGTTCTGCACTATATGCACTCAGTCCGTATGGCATGTTAGCGCCTTGAATCGCTTTGAATTTAGTGACGTCACAATCTTTCCACATGGTATATCCAAATCCAAATCTATGATCAGTTTCTTTTTATAAGCTGTTGTTTAAGCGCTAGCGTGCCATAAATTCTGAGTGCAGTAGGATACCCCTGCTAATTCACTCCATGATTTAATTACACATTAATTAAACACCTGGTTATTTCATGAGTCTCTGACTGTTACCCTCCAAATTCACTCCGTGGATTGACAGCTCGCTAATTGAGACATGCCCCCTTGACCTTTATTTCTTACCCCTTTCCCTGGCCAGGAGCACAAGAACTTATTGCTGTTGAAGTCTTGTTTCATCTTGTCGGAAGAAGAAGAACAGCAAATTAATAAGTTTTGAGAAAAAAAAAGAGTTACCTTTTTTCTTCACGACCCTTTCTTTACCAGACAACACAACCGGAGATAATGAAGTCATTGCCTAGAGGCCAACGCCAAGAAAAAAAGCAAAAAGGCTAGAGATTAATATTTTTAAACGAAATAAGAAATAAAATTATTATTGTCGACAACGAGACATGAATGTAAGATATTTCAAGTACTTGTGAATATTAAGAAGATCTAGGAACATTGTATTGGCAGTAACATTGTTTGATGCAATTTTAGTTAGGGTTGATGCTTGATAGAAAGAATTATAAACACAGATTTTGCGTATTAAAATGTAATTTGACTAAACTTGTGCTGAAAAGCTTGCAAAGGCCTTAGTAAATTATAGAAAGAAAACGAACACGAAAAGAATCATTGAATATAAGTTGGAATTGAGATATGCAGAAATATAAACACTGATTTTGCATAATAAAATGTAATTTAACTGTTTTGCTGACTTGTGTTGAAAGAAAAGAATGTCATTGCGGCAGATCCAATGGTTAAAGTTTAAGTTGCTCCAAGTGTGAGATTTTCTTACCTTGCGGCAGATCCAATGGTTAAAGTTTAACTTACTCCAAGCGTCAGATTTTGTTACCTTGCGGCAGATCCAATATTTAAAGTTTAACTTGCTCCAAGTGTCAGATTTTGTTACCTTGCGGCAGATCCATTGTTTAAAGTTTAAGTTGCTCCAAGTGTTAGATTTTGTTGCCTTGTGGCAGATCCAATGCTTAAAGTTTAACTTGCTCCAAGTGTCAGATTTTGTTACCTTGCGGCAGATCCAATATTTAAAGTTTAACTTGCTCCAAGTGTTAGATTTTGTTGCCTTGTGGCAGATCCAATGGTTAAAGTTTAACATTAAGGTTGTTGTGGTATAGTGGTGATGGTTACTGAAGATAATACTTGGACGGGTATTGAAACATTTGACTAATGCTGACTGATAAATACATATGTGAAGACTTTAGTTGTTTGTTTTAGGAATAATGCTGATGGTAGAATGTCGCCTTATGACATAATTATATATTGAACTAACACACATTTAAGAATTTTGATTGGAGT
>JAGDQP010006995.1:0-69468 GCA_022664845.1 Lepisma saccharinum
AGGATCTCCACCACCCTTATAGCTTGAGGATCATGAACCTTGCCACCTCGCGCCAAGTTCCTTTGTTCCTGTTACATGCTGTCACCAAGGAACTTGGCTCATCCCTCTCCCATTTCACACCTTTTCAGGGCTAAAGAACTTGGCTCCACTTTTTGCACCTCTGGTGTTTTTGTTCGGATAATAATGTTACAAATAGCTTAGGGAGAACGTTAGACTTAGTAATTAGTAACCTTCCAATTAGTTAGAGAACTACATCCATTAGTTAATGAGGATGCTTACCATCCATCACTTTGTATAAGTTTTCCACGCGTTCGATCACCTAAACTCAGAAACAAAAGAAATTTACTAGGGTTCAATTTTCAGAAAGGGAATTATGTATATCTTTATAATGAATTAGCTCAAGTAGATTGGCAAAAGTTAAAAACATACGGGTGTGAATCAAGCAGTTGATGAGTTCTATAAAGTAATTTATGCAATATTTCAAAAGTGTATTCCAAAAAAAAAAAAAAAAAAAAAAAAAGGCCAACGACAAAAACTTTTCCTTGCTGGTTTACAAAAAGTATAATTGACAAAATAAAAATGAAATGGCGTCAACGAACAGACTCTGCTGTGCATGTAGATCCTCCGACGCCTCCCCAAGGATCAGAGACTTGTCGCAATATGCCGACACAGAGTCAGGGACAAAAAACACCTGTGCAGAGCACTGGAACTTCACGTGTTAAGCCAACTTTTAGTCCCTATAAAGTCCAGAAATTAGCACGAACTTCGCCTCTCGCTACAAGCATTAAGACTCTGACGAACGTTTTGTCTGCTCAGTTAGCTCAGGAAGATTCTACACATACTATCGATGAACTAAGTTCATCTCTGGCTTCAGATATGATTCAGGACCACCTGATGGATATAGATTTTAATCTCGTGGGAAGGAAAGGGAAACCTAGGTATAAACCTAAACTTAAACGGTGATCTTTTACTTGTTTTTGGAGAGTTTTATGATTTCCGTTTATTTTATATGATTATGCTCCTTAGCTGTTAAGTTTTATGGTCTATTTTTGTTTTATCTTGCGAGGGCCCATTTACGGGCATCCTCGTTATACTGGCCATTTACAGCAGTAGGTTGAGTGTGAAGACCTTTTACATCTTCATCTTTTATATATTCTTTTTTATTATTTTAATCAACAGCTAAGTTTTGACATGACCAAGATAAGGGTCTTTCCCGTATCGGGACGGGCGTAAGCCATTGTGCTGTTACCGCCCATAAAATTCATTTTATCTTATCTAAATGGCTTAAGGGAAGGGAACGACCGATCATCAATATCACTATAAAGAGTACTGCAGACTACGTAAGGAAGTGAAGCGGGAAATTGGAAAAGAACATAATGCGTTTATTTCTAATGCTGAAAATAATATAACGCAAGACCCACAACACTTCTGGTCCTATATCAAAAGTAAATCACTCCATCTTTCTCCAATACCCATGCTATATGAGGGACAGAACCTGACTGGCAATGATGAGGTAGCCACTGCTTTCGCTCAGCATTTTCAATCTATTGACAATAAATCTTCCTCAACTAAAACGACTGACAATTTACTTGATGAAGACTACTCGGAGGAGGAATGTCAGAACTTATTCCACGGTTTAGAAATAAGCATAAGTGACATTCAAAAGGCCATACAGAAACTGAAACCGAATAAGGCAGTTGGGCCTGATAATATACCAGCTTAAATTATGAAGGGTTGTAGTGATATTTTTAAAGAACCGCTATATACGTTATTTAATTTATCAATAAGAACAAGTGTCTTTCCGGATATGTTTAAAGAATCAATTATATATCCAGTTCCGAAAGCAGGCAATAAAAATAAAGTTGACAACTATCGTCCTGTAGCCATATTGTCAACGATTGCTAAAGTATTTGAAAGTGTCATTTATGAGCAGGTCATGCAGCATGTTAAGCCGGTACTTTCAATATATCAACATGGTTTTTTACAGAAAAGATCTACTGTAACTAATCTGGCTATAATTACAGACTTCATAGCTTCCGCCTTAGATAGTAAAGAACAAGTAGATGTTGTATACACGAATTTTAAAAAAGCATTCGATACTGTAGACCATAATATACTAATTCAAAAGCTTTCCACATTCAGTTTTAGTCCTTCTATGATCCATTTCTTCAAGTCTTATTTAACTAACCGTAGACAGTCCGTTCAATATAAAGAATATAAAACCAATTACTTTTATGTCGGTTCCGGTGTTCCTCAAGGATCTAATCTTGGTCCTCTTCTGTTTTTATTATTTATTAATGACTTACCACGCTATATTCAAAATTCTCGTCAGCTGTTGTTTGCAGACGACTTAAAACATTTGTCAATGTAAAGTCCTTGGATGACTGTCACTGCTTCAACATGATTTGTCCAGTATACTGAAATGGTGTTCTAGGAATAAACTTGAAATAAATATTGGTAAGTGCAAAGCCATGACCTATAGCAGACGGGAAAAAACTTACGATTTCACTTACTCGATCAATGGAATAAGCTTAAAAAAATTGATACAATTAAAGATTTAGGTGTTACATTCGATAGTAAACTAACCTTTTCGCCCCATGTGGTAAATATGACCAATGATGCATATAGAAACCTAGGATTTCTTGTTAGGACAACCAAAGAATTTGCAAATGATAGCACTTTGAAAACTCTTTACTATTCCTACGTTAGGTCCAAACTTGAATATGCCTCACTTATATGGAATACCTCTATGAAAGCTAGTTGCCAGAAGATCGAACACGTACAAAGCAAATTTTTACGTTTTCTCACATACAAACCCGGTTTCTACCCGAAATACGAATCTTACAACAATTTAAGTGATAATTTTACATTTCATAAACTTGATCAAGGACGAACATTAAACGACTTACTTTTCTTGTACAGACTTTTGCACAATAAAATAGACTGTACCGAATTAATTGCAAAAATAATTATTAAGGTCCCGTCCCTCAGAACGCGCGAGGGAAACAGTGGAAAAGCCCGTACAAACGTATTAAATGTCACCTACGTAGAGAACTAGTGCTACTTATAATACAATAGGTAAGAATTGTACAAATTTGGACATATTTGGAAATTCGGAAGAACTGTACAAAAGATTAATACAGAATATATTGTAAAAGAAAAAGGGTATAGATGTTCTATTATTTGTGTCATTAAATGTAACAATTATTGTAGACGCTATAAATAGGCATTAAGACCTGTTGTGTAGATGAAATCAATGAATAAATATTTTTTATTTCATATATCACAATAACCCCATGGGTGTGTCATAATAGTCCTACGCGTGGCGCTATTCTGATACCTTTATTTTTTCTGTCACATGCAGTTTAAATCCTCATATGATTCCCAGCTTCACTTTTTTTTTTTTTTTACAGTGTAGTTAAATCTAGAGAATAGTTACAGCAAATGTTTCATTTTCTGGATTTTGTTTTCTCTACGTTCATCTCTAGACCTATCTCATCGCAAGCTTCTACTAAGACATCGGGGCAGCGATTCTGCCAGACCCCGCCCCACCTGTGAGAGGTGTCAACTCCCAAATTTTCGAACGCCCTCCCCAATTTTTTTTACGGTCAAAAATCCATATATAAACCGTGCGAAACTCCACTTACACCCTCCCAATTTTTGACTTAATACCTCCCGAAACTGAAAATACTGGCGGAATCCCTGCATCGATGTTACTTTGAAGTGCATTTATATCGTCCCCTACACCATCCGCGTATATGAATGGTTGGCTCAAGCCATTCAATGTTAGTCCCTTTTTTATTTTTAGAATCGCATAATGTAACGCAAAGTTAAACAGTAGTGGTGATAAAGCATCACCTTGTTTCAATCCGCTGCAGATCTCTAAACTATCTTACGTAGACTATTGTTACCTATCCCTATACACTGCTCATGGGGCCGCTGAGATACATTTTCATTATTTGAACCAGTTTTTTCGGAATTCCAGATCGTGTCAGGGTATTGCATAACTTTTCCCTTTTAATAGAATCGTGTGCTTTCTTAAAATCAATGAACAGCTGATGAGCCGTTCCAGTGTATTCCAATATCTACGTACACGCTTAGCCGTGTTTGCAAGATATTACTCAATACTTTGTAACATGTTGGCAGTAACGAGATTCCGCTATAATTGTTAATAGTCCGATTTATCGCTCTTTTCATAAACCGGAACTATTATTGAGGCTTTCCATCCCTTTGGAAACTCCTCCTTTCGCCATATAGCACTTATCAATTTATCAGATCCTTGGTTAGTGCCATTCCTCCCGCTTTTATGAAGTTTGTCGGATCCACTCCACGTCCATTTCAAATCATTCCTAACCTCATCTGGTAACCTTTTCTTACGAGTTTACCCCTTTCAATACAGTAGACATCGTATGTTATTTGTCTTGCTGTGCTTTACTCTATTTCCTGAATCTTCTGCGTCAGATATTCTCGCTTTTTGTTTCTGAACTCGTGTGTGGCGTTAAGTCTTGCGTTAGTGGTTGGTATTTGCTTCGGTTTCATTACTTAGCCATCGTTGCCTTACTTGTTTTCGTTCCTCATGAGGTTAAAGGCATTGTAGTTAAGTCCTGTAATCTCTGAGTGGCGGGGAGAGGTCACTATCATTGCGAGTGACATTGCATCCGTACTCTGCCTTGAATTCAGACTTGAGCGTGGTTCGGATTCCACGTTAGTAGTAAGTCCCTTCCAAGCTACCGTACTAACTCAATTTGGACGAACCCCACAACTGATGAGTTCAAAATGAACATATCCTAGCGTCTTATGCAATCCACATAACAAGTACGTTATTCTGGATTACATACAAGGAAAGACATGATCTGGTAATTTTTCTTTTTTTGCCCTGAGAACGAGTTATTTAAATCCAATGAATCCTACCTGCGCGGGAAGTATGTGTGTTTGCCTGCCTCTCAGAATTCTCAATTTAATTTAATTTTATGGTTTTTAGGCACATAAGGCTCAAGTCGGGATAAAGGAGGGGATAGTTTGCAGATCAGGACGTAAGTTGAAGATACCATACCACCCAGGATCTTTCAAATGCTCTAGCCCGCCTTCAAGAATTTTCTGTAATGACACCACTAGAAACGCTAGAATTATTCTGAGAAATGAAACAAATGAATGGCACATGGAGTTATTTGCAACTTATTGAGTTCAATTTTAGTTAGTTTCACAACATTTATGTGAGCATTGAAATAGCTTAAAGCAGTGCTGTTTTCCAAGGTGTATATCACGCAAAAGGCTTGCCATAATATTTTCCGCACACATTACACAAAAAGCAAGTATCAACGTGGAACGAGAAATGAGGTTTGTGGTCGTTTGATTCTAAGATTTCAAGAAAAGCTGTGCAGTAATCAATTGATTTCGGCCTCACTCACTTTACTAATAACTTGATTGTTTAAAAGTGAAATTAATACATAACTTTTTCGTTTAATACATTTAAGCATTTAATATACTTAATTTTTCTAATTTAAACATTTGCCTAGATTTTGATAAGTGTTCTTAGACTTAACAAAGCCGTGAAGAGGAATTCTGAGATAATTATTAAGAACACCATAAACCGAGAAAGTTTTGCAACCACTGACTTAAGAACATGGAATTATATATATTCCCATTTAAAACATCATTTGAAAGGTTGCTTAATTATGCTTATCATAAGTTTTTAGCATTGCGCTTGAGATTTGAGTATTTTACAGTACCTGAGTGGCAGTGGCGGTTTTTCAGGTGAAGTTGGTGAAGCTGTACTTCACCCATTATTTTATTTCTGCATTAATTAAATAACGAAAATACAAGTTTCAAAAATACTGAAATAAATATCATAAAATGCCAGTAAGAATAACACCAACTCGCTTTATTATAGTTTTGCCCACAAGTAATTCACAATACTGACACTAGATGGCGCCATCCATCTTGCAAAATAGACTCCTTTGGTTTCTCAGCAAAAGAAGGAAGGAAAGGAAGCATTTAGGATTGCTTCCTGCTATCTTCTTTTCTCTTGACCTTGAGCCTTGAGCGGAAGTGAGGTCCACTATTTGTAGCAGAACGTGAACTTCTCGGTCAGGCCATTCTGACCAATCAGAAGAGGCCTGCAATGTAGCGTTGGCAGAGACCTTCTCCTTTCTTTCCTACTCTGTGGCGCCTGTGAAGCTCTCTCTTGCTCTTTCCAAAAGAGATTCACTGCCCGATGCATAGTGAGATACTGGAATTGTTTTCTCCAAATCCCACCTTAACAGCATTATGAATGATTGCGACAGGCCTGGAAATTACATGATAATTACCACGGTCATACGGTGGTGTTTGTGGAAACTTAAACTTAACTACTCGTATTTCTTTGAGACTAGCGAAGTAATTAGTACTAAAATGACATAAACGGGAAGTTTACGAAACGTCCTTGTATCTGATTGAGTTACTGTCTACTATTTCCTTCATTCTCTTCATGAAACCAACGCTTGATGGACAAATCATTTCTATGAATTTTGTCGTAGGCATTCTCGGAATACTGCTATTAAGGAAACATGCCAATTCAGTGTGGAAAAGGATAAAAAAAATTAAAGGTTCTGATGTGGAACCGAAGGGAAATTACGATACATAATGTAGTCTAGTTTTGGTCGCTTTTGCCTCATGTGCAGCTCTGAATAAGTGCTATATTACTCTAAAAGAGAATACTTTTGTAGTAAGAAAATATTTATAATTGCATGGAATACGTCGTAAGAACATGAAGCAAGGTTTTAAAAAGAATGCTTAAGTTGATTTGTGGAGTTACATTTAAATTTGAATATTCAAGGCCTTTGGGGAACGTACTTTGGCTCTGGCCGAATGGATAATAACGCGAGAATCGGTGAAATGAAGAAAATGGAAGAAAAAACGGAAGAGCCACGACTCCTCGAGAAAATCCACGCACAAGGCCTTTGTCCACTACAAAGCCCGCGTGGCACGAACCGGGGACCCCACGCACCAAAAGTCCCGTGGAGTTTCACTGTTTGAAAAATTACATAATTACAAACTCAAGAAAAGTATTATTTCTATTTCAATCATAAATGTAGTACTTAGCACAGCCATATGAAGGTGTGGTCATTTTGAAGAGAAGTAGCAAACTGACTGAAACGATGTATTGTTTTGGAAGGTAGAAAATCAGTATTAAGGAGAACAATATGAATTAATAATTGCATGGTGTATTTGGGGAGGGGCAATCCAGCAGGATGCTCAACATTGAGTAATATGAGTAAATGACATTAAGAATAGATCAGTAAAGTCTGGATATTCAGGATAACTGTTACCAGTAGCTAATATGAAAACGTGTTTATATATAAATGCTTTGGTAGAACTTCACCTACTGTTTCAACCACGAGCCGCCACTGCTGAGTGGTAGGTTTTTCTTCAACTTCTAATAATCTCACAGTTCATCCCTTCTGTTACATTTGTAGGTCATTCTTTTTTGCGCTAGCTTTAGAATCTCTCATGGTTCAAGTAATTACAATATGTCAGATTAGTTTATTAGGTTGCCTTAGAATAGTTCTAAAAATAAAGTGTAAATAAGCTAGATAATTATGGATTCGCAGAGGTATCTAGAGTTCACCCCTCTTTCTAATCAAACACAATTTATTATTACCTATAGTCCTTATTTTTGTATACGGGACGTACCTAGACATTTTTCTCGAGAAAAATTTTGGAATTTCTGTGGAATTAAAGAGCCAATCTATGTATGAAATATAATAACTAAGTCTGTGGTTAACGAAACTCGAAAGTTCATCGCCGCAGTAACAAACGTTCTCTATCGGACTTTAGCCTGGGCAAGATCAACTCAGTTTTCATCACGAACATGTTGTTCTTGAAATTTACTTCTAATATTGTCATCCCAACGACGTCTCGGTCTTCCCAATAGTCTCTCTCCCTCCGACTTACCAACCACGATGGAATATAGTCTTCGAATTTTCCTTATCCGAGCTATAAAACTTTATTTCCAAACACACACAGTTTATGTTCATTTGTCCGAGTCGTACTCCAAGTATTAGCGGCAAAATAACCGCTCTATATATTTCCAAACTTAGCCGCCAAGTGGCTGGTCTGATGAGAGAATAATCGGGCCAGCGTATCAGTGGTCCTCGGTTCGGTTCCGTCCACCTTAAAGTTTTAAAGTTTTATTTATTTGTTAAAGAATACTACTGTTTTTCTTTTCTGCTTTTGCTTCCTTGGCCCATTTCACTGAAATAGGTTAGGTAAAGTCAGGTTGGATATTTTTCTTTATACACAATTAAAACATTCAAAAGTTGTTGAAATCATAACTCTTAAGACTATTGGCAAGGACTTATTCACTTCGGGATTCTTTACTCTCGGGAGAGTACTGTGACGTCACGATTGTTCCTCTCTCCAGACACTCGCCGATGCTTGGACCTAAACTCATTTTATCAGAATTACATTAACACAGAAAAGAAAAAAATAGTTATACAAATAGACTAAATACAGTTCAGTTATTGTCTGCAACCTTCAAATGCGACTGAGTACATGGTATCTTTCTAATGCTGTTTTAAAGTGACACAAGACCAATTCTTCGTTTATTATCTTGCAAGGCCTTGAAAAAAACAAAATTGTGACCTTTTCAATGATTAAGACATTTACAAGCCAACGAACTAATAACACATGTCTATTTAATCATGTGCGTATCTTTGTCACAGTAAAACATTGAATAACTGCCAACATCAAGGCAAAAACATTTCCTAGTTTTATTGTTTTGTCATATCTTTAATCATCCTTCGTATTCTTGATGGAATTTTCCAATTGCTTGTGTTATTCCCTGCGATGCAAATGCTTGTATACTGTCAAAAGATTTTTCTATTACTATATACACATTATAGACTGAATGTTTTCCGAAGAATTTAATTCTAACGGATTCAGTAAATGGAAAATGTATTTTACCAAAAGACAAACTGATCAAATTAAGTTACCTGCTCATTCAAGAGTCATGGCTAGTATTGTAAATTAAAAAAAAAAGTTCGAAGTTGTACTATCTCTCTCTAGTAACTTAAATTTTCCCTATAATTCGAAATATTTCTTCAGCTCCTGGAGTTCATTAGTATTTAATTACAAATTATACCAAATAACTTCAGTCCATATGTCCTTAGTTAATTCCTTATTGTCAGGGTGAAGATATAGGAAGTATAGCAATGTGGCAGTGACTGAATTTATAAATAATCCCATCATTTGCCTCGTGTGTGAAAGCTTAAATCCAGCCCTGCTGATTACATTGATTATCTGAAGCGCAAAGCATTAAATACTTGTGTGAAAAAAAGCACGATATTTTGAAGAAGAAAAAATGAAAAAGAACAAAAACAACAGAAAAAACAAACAATTCTTTTTACAACACTAGTCGTGGGGATGAAATATGTTCTTATACCATCAGAGACGTGCCAGATGGGCATACAAGGGGAGGCCACCCGAATCTTTACGAAAACGTTCGTAATAAATAATTACATTATCTTTAATAAAAAAATCCCCTTCTGTTGTGGAATGTAGTTGAAGTCATTTCATCTTTTGTGTATAATAAGAATTTTATATATCCTTAACTTTCTCATCGCATACACTTAGACGCCTGAGGATTGTAATGGGCGCATTCAACGGACTAAGGTAGCACTAAGGCTGATAGAGCACGTGGATCTTATTGGTTTGCCTGTAGGTAGCAACCAACACGATTAAAATGTTCTCTCAGCGTTTAGTGCTACCTTAGTGCCGTTAATACACCCATTGTCGTATCGCCTACTAAAATGCTGCAATTTTTAAAAAGAATGGGAATGTTGTTTGATATACCCAGTAACGTTCCAAATAAATGTAAGTATTTGCAACAATGCTGCTGTGGCTGAAAAGTGTATGCTAAAAACACCGAGAGAGATTTTTTGTGTGATTGAAAGTTCTCATTTTCTTTTCCAGGGTGATTTTCGCGCATGCGTAGAAAGAGAAAACTGTTTCTTATCGTAATCAAACATGTAATTCTGATCAAGTGCTTGCTGCTGCCATTTTAATAACATGTTTTAAAGAAATGGGTGCTACTCTCAGTGAATGAGCATTGCGATCTCTTCTTCACAAATAGAAGAAAATATTAGAACATGGCGTAAGCCGTGGGAGTAAATTTGTTTATGTTTTCAGGCTTCGGGCAACGTATTTCTGACCTTCTGTACTGTTTTGATTTCATTCTTTCTACAGTGGCTAATAAGTTCAGTCAATAAGACGCTTGACTTCTAACTAAAGAACTCATAGTCAAATCTCACTTGAGGCTTTCATTATTTTTATTTTTCCTGAGATCTGCAAGGTGGCTGGCTGTTCCAAGTTACAGAAAATTTCCAGGCAGCTATAGTCGACTAGCTTTCTCCAGGAATGTCTCCGAAAAGTTTTAACAGTGTATGGAGATGCGACAATATTGGCGTCGACTTGTCTTTCTAGATTATTTTGAACAGACAGATAGATAGACTGATAAACTATAATGCACCTATTTTACACTTTTTATATACATTTTCGCTTTGCTATCAAGAAGTATGACTGATACGAAGAAATGTAGTCTTTAGATGCATTTTGAAGGGGGGATAGCCTTAACAGGTAACTTCACTGACAAGCCCAGGTCAAAAATATTTATTGAAGAGGAACGACAAAGTTCGCTCTAAAATAATATACAGGAATAAATTGTATAAAAAGAAATGATAAATAAAGCAAGGCAACAAGTTAGGGGCATATAGTAACCAGAAACTAGATTTTGTATTTCAAGTTTGCTCTTGAATATAGCACCACATGGAATCAGATTTGACGTCACACAGCGTTACATACTCAGGTATACGTCATGACTGTGTGAGGCCAGATCACAATGAATTGCGGAAAACCTTGATCTAAATCTTAGTAAGAGTCAAACTTAGAGTCCTAGCTTTCAGTAGGTCTATGTTGCCTTCAAGTTGAATTGGTTATATTTAATCTTTCCCTTGCCTTCATATTAAATTAAATACCTATGCTCTTACATGACACAGCTACGCAAACATTTAGTCCATAATGGTCTTCAGCAATTTTGATACTTGAACCAGACGAGTGCAACTGAGGAAAAATTACACCTCACGTTTGTACTTAACAAACTATTCGGAAGTAATTGAAAACTTCTACATTATAAATTAACAGTAATACGTTACAGTATTGATATTGTATTAGCGTCTTTCTCAGACTAAAGGCAACCGAAACTACAATTTTTCAGAATTGCTTTTTATATAGACCTATATTTTTATACCCTGTCGTGTCAGCTAAATATTTTAGTACTATGAATACAAGGCCTAAGGATTGTTATAAGAATAACCATTTCCGCAAACAATATTTTCCGTTTTTCCAGAAAAAATGTTCGTTTTCCGAAAAATGTGGCCATCCCTATTTCGAACTCTTCTTGTGCACTTATTTTTTGAGACATGTGTTCATTTTGTATATGTTTTGTTCACAATATGATACTGCGGCTCACTCATTTCTGCATCATAATCATGGATATGAATTTATTTATGGGCTTTGGTCATCTCAGACTCATGCCTCTTATAACTGTAAAATTAATAAAAGTGACATTTGAAAAAATTTAATTGAGAAGGGGGTATTAAAGCAGCTTTTCTCAACTTTTTTAACTCTGAGATGCCCCACTTTTAGCATACCTTCTAGGCGGTAACCTACAAAAATAATTTACTTGCTTTTAATATTTCTAATCGTTTTAGTGTCACTTACACTCTACACGCATGCGCATTCGTGTCTTTATATGTGTTCCTAACTTTTAACGGAGGATTTCATCTTTCTCCGCCATAGGTAGGGAAGGCAAGAGGATACTTTTGGGACTTCTTACGAGATAATGCAACCTATTAGTACAGGTTCCAACCGGCTTTGAGTGTGCAAAATTTTATCGGAGCTGTTCTCTTCAGTTTTATACTGTTTTAGTTGTCCTGTTGACAGAAATCCACGTGTTCAAGCGTGGGGGTGGTTGTATTCCAAGATGGCCAATTTCCAATATGGCCGCCAGCGCATTTTGTCTACCACGCGTTTGGCTCCATAGCGCATAAACGGTTGTAGCTAGAAGGACAGTACCTCTTGAAAGTTATTCAGCATTTCAGCACGAAATTTTCCGCATTTTGCTGGGCAAAAGAAGTATATAGCTTTATTCCTTTACGAGAAATCAATTGAGAGGTGCCATAGGTATAAGCACTGTGGTATTGGTGGAGCAAGTTTAGAGGATGTGGATCCCTTTCTTGTTTTCTGTCATATTTGAAGACTCACCTGTTCCAGGTACTTCAACTCAAGACAACCCTTGCGATTCACCATCATCAGTTGTTCATGTCGCAGATATCTCACCAGTACCACGCAAGCAGATAGCAACACGTAAACGTCAGGCAAACCACGCTGAAGTGCTAACAAGTACTCCTGTGAAGAAGTCTTTCGAGGAACAGCAGCGCAAACGGATGAAGAAATCACACCAGGAGCCACGTAAGGAATGTAGTGCACCTGCGACATCTACGGATGTTGCTTGTAATTGTCTTATTTGTGACGAGCAATATATAGACCCTCCACGTGAAGACTGGCTTCAATGCATGATTTGTCTCGGGTGATCTCATGAAAAGTGTTTGAACATAAGAGATCCTGCCGTGATAATTTGCGACTTTTGCAGTTAAATGTTGAACTGTTAGACGAGTCGTGATTATGTAAGGTAGCCTCCACACATGTGTTTCTTGCTTGTATTTTTATATTCCATAGTATTTTCTTTGTTACAGAGATTTAGCCATAACGTATTGTAAGTCTGTTTGGACATTCCTCATTCTTTAGTATTAAACTCGTAATTTGTTCTCAACATGTAACAGTTGCGAAAGTAATATCTCAACGTATGGTGCAACACTATTTCAGTACTTACACGTACGTTTCACTTTACCCGCTTCTAAGCGGGCAAGGTAAAATTTCGCATGTCGATATTAAATCTTGTCCATCATCCATTTGTTCCACTGTTTTCTTTCCGTTTTACTGTCAACTGTGGCAGAAGGCATAGGTTTCCCATACATGTATCAAACATTGGGTTTTTGTGGTTTGTTCAGACATTATTACGCCACTTACAAGTTGTGTGCCGCTTTGTCCACCCTTCCCTTAGTTTTTACACCTCCCCTAATAACGCGCCTTGGACGCATCTCGTGGCCCCCAGTGGATCGCGACTTGCAGGCTGAGAAATCCTGATCTGAACTATCTATTTGGTGATGCATGCTTCCCTAAAGTTGAAGTTTCTCTGTTATATAATAATAATAATATTCCTACGCCAGTAGTACAATGCTAATATAACGTTAAAAAAAATGTTTTTGGATACTTATTCCGCAAAATGTTCTTGAATCAAAGCTTTGCATCGATAATAAAACAAGTTATAGCTGCGATTCTACTTAGAATCGCGATGGTTCCGGCCCCTTCCCAGCAAGCCAAATGCCGACCAAGACGGCAAATAGTCGAGGATTTTGGTCGGGCCGCCGTCGGTGATCGACGGAACCCCACTAGTAGTCGGAAAATAGCTGGAGGGAGGTCGGCGCCTACACATAGGTGGCGTTTGGTCGTTGGGCCATTTCCGAGCCACCGTCGTTCCTCTGACTTGCCTACGTCGGCCAGACTTTCGCCGACCAAATTCCGCCGTCGGGCCGACGTCGCCTGGCTTCCTAGGTTGAAAGCATTTTAGTCACACAAACAATATTTTTTAATAAATAGGTTGTCGACACTTATGGCAACTGCAGGGCTTAGGAACGGGAAAACCCATAATACTTTTCTATTGTGTCGAATCATGTTTATCCCAAGTTTCGTGCTGCTATGTCCAATGTAATGGAAGCACTTTGAAGGAAATATTGGAAATCGGTTGGCAACACTGGAAGGTGGGATCTTTGTGGACTTTGACCCCTTTCAGTATTTTTCTATTGTGTTGAATATTGTTCACACCAAGTTTGGCGCAGCTGGTTCTAACTGAATGAAAGCAATTTGAACATTTTTAATAGGTCGGCAACTGAACTATTCCACTAATCATGACTATTCCGACGAATCTGAGTCAATCTATTCAAGACCTTTCAAGGACCACTCAGTCACGTCTCTACACCTTGTGGTTCATGAAATATATTTTCTGAGTAAGGGTTGGCAACACTGACAACGGGGTGTCTGGCGACCAAAATACCCACTTATGTTGCTATTGTGTCAAATAATGTTTTTGCCAAGTTTGATTTCGCTATCTCTAAAGTAAAGGTAAAGCGATGCGTTGCGTCGTAAACGGTGCACGGGGGATGTGGAGGTAGCACTTCACATATTCTTGACCTAAGACACGAAGTGAGGTGGGGCATTCAGTCACACGCTCGACCGCCTTTACCTCCTCAGTTGTCCAGGAATACCAAGGACACTCTGGTACCCAGTTTGATTAGGAGGCTGAACAACAGGCATGGGAACACTGCGAGAAAAGTCTTCCGCGTCCTGGGCACTGTCTAAAAACTGAACAATGTCTAAAGTAATGGAAGAATTTTTAAAAAATGTAGAAAATAGGTTGGCAACATTCGAAAGTAGGATGATTGGGTACGTACACCCCCTCAGTGTTCTTTAATTATGTCGAATAATGTTTATGCCAAGTTTGGCAGGTCTAACTGAATGGAAGAAATTTGAATAATTGATTCTCTACAAAAATAATAGGTTGGAAACACTGAATTACTGCGCCAATCAAGACAATTCCGGTTGCTCTGATGTAGTCTAGTCAATAACTTTCGAAGGACACTTCAAGCACCTCTCTATGCCTTGTAGTTCCTGAGATTTAATTTCTTGCAACGGACAGAAGGACGGACACCATGAGCGGGCTTATAAGGTTCCTTTTGTTATAGCTTCATCATCAACGGATCTAAAAAAAAGGTGGGAAATGCGAACATTTCATGGTGCACCTCAGTGATAAATCAATGGAGTGCTTCTATTCAATTTATACGTACTCACTGCTTTTACAATAACCTTAATTAATTGTTATTAATTCATACTCTATTGTTTCCAAACGTACCTGCTTTTCCAAATAGACAAACTAACATGAAATACGAAATGAGCCGTGGAGATTCCATTTCCATGTTGACCAAATCAAAATTCACAATAAACATTATTACCCCGTGCACCAGTAACAACTTGAAGATAACTGAGAAATAACAAGAGCGTGAGTAAATCCAATTTTGTTTCTGTTCCCTTGAGTTGTGTAGAAACGTATTAAAATGAAATATGCAAACCTGTTATTAGAAACCGTTCCTTAGTAACTCATTTTTTTAAATAAAAAAAAAACATAGTCACAGGCGAAAGAAGGTCAATATTGATTATATTTTCCGAAGCTTTAGAAGTCACGGATAATGTAAACCGAGTGCGCTTGTGAATCTTGAATAGCATCGCCCTTTTATAAACTGGTGTTGACTTCATTACCTATCTGTTTGTCAGATGTCTCATGGTTATATACACTGTAGAAAATAACGGTGCTAATTCAACACAATGCGGTGTCCCAGCGCGACTACCACCTTTTAAGTGTTAAATCAACACAAAACACGGTGTTGATTTCGGTACTGGGAGGAAATAGGTTACAGCTGCAGCGAGATTTGAACATGGGCTGTTCAGTTCGGAACCGAGCGTCTTACCGATTTGGCTAAATTGTCAGACAGAAAGGCACTAGATGCAAACGATATTTACTGAATAACATTTGAATTAAACGACTACACTATAGATTTAAAAAGTGTAGGGGATCCAATATATGTTGCTGAACCCCCAAAACAAACTAAGTTACTTGCACTACTTATCCCATGGTTTAATCACTTCCTATTTGTCAATTAGGAACCAGAATATCCATTCATTGAGAATATTCTATTTCTACGAAGGCAAGCAAGATGGCGACAGCCAAAAACTTGAGCAGAATTACTGCTTTCTTATCGTAACAACGTGTCAAATGATGCGCTTGCTTTCATAGAAATGGAACATATTCTCAATGAAAGGGGATTGTGATCCCTAATTGACCAATGGAAAAGTGATTAAATCATGGCATAAGTTGTGAGAGTAACTTTGTTTATGTTTGGGGTTCAGCAACATGTTTTTATTGTCTATACTGTTTTAATCTAGTGCTCTTTCTGTCTGACGATTTAGCCAAGTCGGTAAGACACTCGACTATTAACTGAGCAAGATATGTTCAAGTCTCACTGCAGCCGTAACTTCTATTCTCCCAGTACCAAATTAACACCGTGTGTTGTGTTGATTTGACACGAAAAGTGGTAGTCACATTGGGACACCGCATTGCGTTGAATTAACACAACTATTTTTTTACTGTGAACCTTACTTTATATCTTTAATGGAATTGAGCGCACTGTTCCTTCCAGCAAATCTTGTAAGGGTGAAACGCACAATTAGGGAGTACTAGTATATATATACAGAGTGTCCCTAAAATGCACGGCCAAAATTTCAGAGCAAGTAAAAAAGTTCCTACGAACATGGGTGAAATTCCGCTTCGTTTTGGAGATACAGCGTTTCCAACTTGGAGTCCAAAGTCGATGCCTGACAATGGGAAGAAATTAAATTATTCTCAATAAATCAGAAGTTGAAATAAAATTTCGTTTGCGGATTTTTTTTTCTAGCAACATTCTCGATATTATGAGTGAAAATACTGTTACCGGATTATCAGTGGTGCAAACCCGGTATAAGGTTTTATTTTTTTAAATACCATTACGTCGTGTTATTGGGTATATAGTGATAAACATCATATGCAAAGCACACATTGCAGTGTTGCAAACTGTGGATAAAATATCCCTGGAAATTACATAGTTTGTATAAGATCGCGAAAACCTTTCCGTCTTATCCACAGTTTGCAACACTGTGGTGTGTACCTTACATATGTTGTTTATCATCATTAGAGGATGCCACGTACCTAAAAACACAACTTAGTTTAATTCGAAAAACTAGAACGTTATGCTCGGTTGGCAACACTGACAAACCGGTGACATGGTACTTTCTCTTCTGATATCCGAAATGTTAATCGAAACAAATTTCCGCAAACGAATTTTTCGTCAATGCGTCGTTCCCGATTTATTGAGAATTATTCCTTTTCTTCACATTGTTAGGCGCCAAGCTGGAAACACTGTATCGAAAACGAAGCGGAATTTCACAAATGTTCATAGGAACTTTTTTTTTTATTTACTCTGATGTCATCCATCACCTCTCAAATTTTCGCCGTGTATTCTAGGGGCACCCTGTGTAAGTCAGGTCTCACTGAAAATTGGAGTACCTGAAGAAAATGTCAAATGCCTTGTGATTAGATCCACAGATCTTAATATTTTCTATTTGAGTTTGATAAAGTACGAAATAAAAGAATTGTGTAGGTCATTTTGGTTGAAAATAATGCATCTTTCATAGCCATGATTATTTTAAACTCGCTTATGTCTGCAATCAAGGTGACTGACATTTATATACAGGGTGGTAACACATTGGCAGATGCAGGATTTTCGTGAGGAGGGGCGCAGGTAGAGTAGACACGAGAAAGTTTCGATATGTATTTTTTAAATTTATAAATGTATCGTATTTTCCCTTGTATTGCTAAGTTTCACCATCGAATAGCACACTAGGATCCCCCAAAATGGATACTTCTAGATAAAATATATTTTTCCGGAAACAAATCGAAGCTTCTTCTGAAACAAAATATTGAAATAAAGCTATAAAAAAATGAAGTTGGTATGTAAAAGAACAAGGAAAAAAATCCTTGTCTTCGGGGTGTAAATTTGGTCGCGTTTCAAATCTTTAGGTGTCCAAAGCGTGGGTAAATGAGTTTCATATTTCCAATATCACTAGAGATTATCCGGTATGCTATCAGCTCTAGACTTCAAATCTACGTTACCAGAAAATGAATATTCCACAGTCGCAGTGTGGCGACGCAAAGGTCTCTTCAAAGGAAATAGACGATTCCTAGACTCTTAAGATGAGCCAAAAAGAGTGTGAATGGGACGATTTTGCAGCAGCTAACAATAATTCGTTTGCGGCAATTCGATTACTCAAACAGATTCCATATGCTGAACGATTTTTTAAAAATAAGATGCGTGGTTACATAACAATCAGAGGTAAGATTTATTTATTTATTTACGTATCTTCAACAGTGATGCATTAATATATCTCCGATTACAGAAGGCAAATACAGTTTAATTTTACAAAATAATACAACAATAAATTAAAAGATGGAAATGAGAATACAAAATCATTGGATATATTCGAGGTAAGGTATCCGGCTAAAAGATGCCACTTCATTCTCACCATAACAAAATTGAAATTACGGTACAAAGAAAAGCAAAAGGAGAACAAGGTATGACAAGCCTACAGCAAACAAAAAATAAGTATGATTGATAAGTAGCTACAGATAAATGTGCGAGTATAAAAAACTTGAATACGAAGAAAAATACATTTTAATTGCTTCTAGTCGATAAAAGGCATCCGGCTATTAAACCCAACGAACGCCTTCTTTATTTGTTATCAATGATGAGAGAGAATGTCATTTTGCTGTTGGATGGCTGTCATTACGTATCGTTACTCACTTGGAAAGTCGTCTTACTCTTACAGATGCTAATTTCCACCTGCATTTATTTTCAGAGAATATCTGCTAGTTACTTCCTTTGAGGATTCCCTTGCGCGCCCATTGCACATTTTCGAATTATGCATTTTTGGGTACAACAGGTTTGAAGTCTTTCACGATAGCATACCGCATCAGCTTTAATGCTAGTCGTGTTGGAAATATGAAGCTCTTATGTTCATTTTCCAACGCGTTAGGTCGCCTGTAGTTCCGAAACGCGGTAGATCTAATTTCTACTTCGGTGACGGACTTCTTCCTTATTTGATGATGTAGAGGGTGGTTCGAAAGTCTTGTCCCCCCCCCCCTAAATATTAAGTTTAGTTTTGCGTGTAATTTTAAGCGAAAGTTTAATGTCAAACGAGATTAGTTCATTTACATGTAGATTTCCTCATTTATTTCAGATGGACGATACTCAGGCTATGCTTTGTAAAATATCTCCCAATGTAGTTGGTGATGTATCAGACTTCCGTATATAACTCGGCGTGCAAAAAAATCTCTATCCGCCCCGTTGGAGATATGGTCGCCCCGGTAGAACTACGCGCAGAGATTATTTTCAAAAGTGGCTTTCATGCTCGCAGGCATATAGGAATCCACATACGAAAAATAATAATTTTCTAAAATAATGATGCAACCATTTTGTCCAATGACTTGTCATAGAATTTTCCAGTAAGTTACCACCACAGTGAATGTAGGCGTGCATCGCACTGTAGAGATATCGGATGTTATCCTCTGAGATTCCACGCCGACTGCATCTGAACAGTCAACTCGGTTGTTCCTGGTTGCAGAGATACAAGACTTAGCGTCCAATCATGTCACACACTTTGGGTGAAAGATCTGGTAATCTTTTTGGCCAAGGAAGCATATTCACATCTCGAAAAGAACGTTGGATTGTAATTGCAGGATGTGCACAAGCATTATCGTATTGAAATAGATCCTCCTCAATGCGGTTCATGAATGGTAACACAACGCGTTGGATCAACCGTTTTGATGTAGCCTAAATGTTCGCTATCATGGAGATTGCGATAACAACGAGGGTGGTCCTCTTATCATAGGAAATCTTTCCACATGCCGTAATGTCTGGGCTCTCAGGCTCTGTTACGTATGTCTAATGCGGACGACGGATGCAGGTTACCAACAGATGTTCACGAGGTGTCCTTCCGACCTGTGTACCTTTATCACTGGCATCGAGGCAGAGACAGGTCTCATCCGTGATGAGCGCAGAGTTCTGTTCTGCCTCCAGTAGGCCTTAGGTGGTCAGAAGTGGGCGACAAACACGTCTCACAGGGCACCTCGCATGGAGGACACTTTTCAGTGCATGATTCAGTTCAGATCAATTCAAGTTGTGCCGTTGGGCTTTACAGCTACTCGAATTACAATTACAGACACCTTACGATCCGCCACAGTCTTTCCGCGAATCGTACCGATCTTCTCTTGCGGATCGTAAGGCGCCGCAAATCGTACCGATCTTCTCTTGCACCAGTGAATTGCGAACGCCCGCGTTCTGGACTTCTGGTAGCACTACTTTCTCGAGCCCATTGCTGTGAACAGCTGAACACATCATACATCTCGACCGTACTTTGCCGCAATCTCACGAAAACGTCTCGAAGGCCTTTCAAATTAGGCTAATTGCACAAACCCACGTCGTTGCCACCTTTGAGACGTTAGCACAGTCTATTGTAGTGAAACGAACCCTTCTAAATATATCCAGACATGTCTACTGGAATTCTTGTTCGTTCCGTCTGAGGAGTGGCGCGGCGCATTTCTTGTGAGTTGTGATCTTGTAAATTGTATCAATATAATGCAACATGTTAAGTAATATGTTATTCAAATTTCAATCACATAGAGTCTCTTTCTTCACGTTAGGATTCTATATTCCTAACGTGTATGTAACTGTAGGCACTATGTAACATATTCAACTTAACAAAAACTACTCGGACAATAATAATGTAATATTATCCTTTTGTTAATAAATGTGTAATATACTAACTATATGCTTTGTGTGTTTTAGGTATAGAAGGTTACTGCTGTATTTTATTTGAAAAGTGGGAGTCTGTCGTTTTTTTTTTTTTTTTTAAGTTAGTAACCAGTTTGGAGATACCTAGGTTCTAGGAAGTAAAATAATAAGATTCATATGAGAAAGGATTTATATATATATTGGTTTACGTAAATCACAAAATCATCGTATTATTTCTTTAATAATTTTAATAGTATATATTTACAAAATTTACATTTAACAAACTATATAGAAAAATATGTATTTACTCTTTCCTTTACCAGAATGCTTAACCAAATTAATAAAAGCTCTTTGGTACTTGTTGTGGATGACTATTCAGGTACACTGTTGGGAAACACTGGAAATACAACTAAGGGCTCCTTTCCTTGGAAGCTTGTGTTGCTTGCTTTGCTTACGATTTGGGTGAATAGCCAATTGATACGTGTTACAACACGTAATAAAACTACACCTCGAAAAACAACATGTTTCAATTGGCTACTCACCCTAATCGCAAGCAACGCAAGCGGGCTTGAAAATGAGCCATTACAAACAGGATTTTTGAACTACAAGGAATATGTCTATTTATAAACATTGATCAGCCATTGAACAGAAGACCCTTTTAACATCGTTTGCAAAAACAATTGAAATGCCGTATTTACAAGCGTGTTCGCCCCCTTCCTCTTGTATTTCCCGCTTTAGCAAATAATTTAGAGACTTGATTTGCTAGCCTTTGCCTTGTTCCCTGAGTTCAGAAAATTAATTTGTCCACAGAAATGGCCAACTCCTGGAATTTCTAAGATTATTCTCCACTTAAATTCCAAATTTCAAGTCTGTTCATTGATCCCCTGAACATCCTTGAAATTCTTTGCTCGTTTTAGTACCATAGACTAAATAATTAGACAGACTTATTCCGCCTACCTATTTTCGTCTGCGCTAAGAAGCGCGTGATTTTGCACCCTGCCTAGGTGACTCTGTCGTCTACTTTCAGTTGCTGGTTCTTTCCAGTAGTAGCCACCAGAATCACCAAACTGCAGGGTTCAAAATCACGTGCTCTTAAGCAAAAACCCATTAATTTTAGCGCAGACGTAAATAGGTAAGCGGTATAAAGTCTATGTTTTATTATTTAGTCTATGGTAGTGCTTAATTCATCTTTCCACTGCCTGCTGGTGGCAAGGAATGATATGCGTAACGTATCTACTTTTCACCACCGAGAACTTGACCAACTTTGAAATAAGTTTATACTGTAGACGTTTAGATGATATTCTCTACTGCCACGTCTTCTGAATCGTGTGTGGAGTTACAGCTGCAATTACTGAAGCGATCCTCTCTCTAAGTTGCCGGATGTTCTTTGTCGTCTCAGCCTACACAATGATTTAAGGTGTCTAAAAAAATCCAGTGATTATTCGTCTGGGTTTCGAAGTGGCCAGGATATTCATCCACCCTTTCCAGCCCAGACAATTGGGAACCTCTCATTTAAAAAGTCATAAACAAAGCAACTCTGGAGGTTAGTCACCTCGAAGCCCAAATCTATCCCCACTGTTTTTTTTTGTTTTTTTTTTGTGGGAGGGGCATATTAAAAACATATATGCTGAGAAGATAAGAAGCATCCAGTATCATGAAGAGAGGATCGCTGCTGTAATTCCAACTGGAACTCCACACACGATTCAGAAGACTTGGCGGAAGAGAATATCGTCTGTAGCGCTACAGATGACGCCCATAGTGAAATGTACTATAAAAAAAATAAATCTAAAACTTTGAACATTTTAAGAAGACACACGTGTATATCCATTGAGATTTTTTAAAAAAATAGAGTGACAGTTTATAATCCCGGAAATCTTTTTCGATGACCCTGTATTTTCTTTAGCGCTTCCGCTAAGAAAATATGTACGCCACATAAATTTTTCCTCTTTATTTTCAAGCTGTGACATTAGTGAAACCAAGAGGAAAATTACGTGAGTAAATACGGTATATCTTTATATTGGTTATAAGTAGAAAGCAGTGCAATGTTAATGAAGAGTAGGAACACAACAATAGGTTAGGTCTACTTCCATTTTTGTATCTTATAAAGATTCATTTCACAAGAATTCAGTTAGTGCAATATCGATAATATCTGCTTAATTCTGATCTGTAACCATATTTAAGATGCAATATTAATTGGTTTTCTTGCCTGTCTCGTTTTGTGTTGATGTTTCTGAAAGTAATCCTGTACTTTATGCAGATGACACAAATAAACAATCTAGCGTGGACAAACTACATACAAAAATAGACATCATCATATCACAACTGGAACAATGAGTTTATTCAAATAGATTAATATTGCACTACTAAAACAAGATGTGTATTCTTCCATTCTCCATGACTAGTCACTTCCAACAATTATGATTTACAAGTTAAAGCTGTGAGTCTACTAAGGTTCCAGTCCCTTTAGCCACACAAGCATTAATTTTTATTTATAAAATAACTTTGCTTATACACACCATTATTCGCTTTTGTATATCCCCCTTCGCCACGTAGAAACACTTGGTTTCAACTATTAGGGAATTTAGATGTAAGTATACGGGGGCAATCTTCACCCAGGCAAGTGCACTTTCACGACCTCAACAGCACATCGTGTGTTCCACGTTGATACGACCATTAGAACGTCAGATATTGAAATCTAATTATATTTTTGAAAATGGCGACCGTAAGTAATTAACGTTATACGTTATCATTATTCTGATTCATCTGTCAGATGCCCAGTTTTATTATGAGCAAATCACCGTTTATTTCACCCCGATGTCTCAATTAGTAGAGGAGATATTTGAAGGGTTTTTTTATGGAATACAACGAACATTAACCCTCTATTGCTGACTTGACGTGATAAAAACTTCAAACTGCGAGATCTCGGAAACCGTGCGTCGGGGCACAAAATAAGCTCACCCGTAGTCCACGTAAGGGAGCTTCGTCAACACGAGGAACACGAATATAGGGTCCTTGACCCGTTTGGGACATTTTCGGGGAGTTGCTTGAGGGGTCGGTTTATCATCGCGTTTGGTCTCATTTTTGCTTTATATTCCGGATACGTTTTTTGTTTTTCTCGTGCGTCCCCTAAAACCCGAGATATTAATTAACATGTGAATATTTTTTAAGATGGCGTCTGCATGCTATATTATTTTATGGATAGTTTCCATTGAAGAGCAGGCTTCGCCTTCTATAGGTTAATTAGAATAACATCCATTTCAATGTAACTCAATGTCGCTGCAATGACGTCCCATCCCAATGCATTTGTGATTGCCAATCCACTGCGTCATACACGGATGGACGTCATAGCATATGCATCTCATGTCGCCATGACTGCTGTGCTTTGTGTAACTGATATAAGAAATTATATGCACACACACACACACACATTCATTTAAACTTCATGTGAAACACACCTACGGCCATCTAATGGTAGATCTGGAAACCAAATGATCTGGTTACGAAGATAGTACCCTGAATATCCGGCAGATGGAACCTGAGTCACTCCACCAATCACGAATTTATGGACACACAGACACTTCGAACGGTGATAGCAGGCCCCTTTCACTGTAGCTTTGCTAAAAATGTATGTATGTGTGTATGCATGTTCCGGCATAACCTGGAACACTTGGAGCAATTTCAACGAAACTTGGTGGTACACATATCAGAACTGGAAAAAGATAGTGTTGGGTTAAGATTCCCCTAGCGGGTTGGGGTAAAAAGGACTGACGTAAAAATAATCCAAAACGGCTGATATTAGTGTCGAATCCATAGTTTTCGGGGTTGTTAAGCTGATTGGTGACAGTCCCGATGACATTTAAGCCCAAGTTTAGTCGACATATTTTAGTAAATCCATCACCAACGAGCGGGCAAATTCGCTAGTTGATAATAAAATACAATGCAATGATCACTCTGAAACTCATCCATCGTGTACATTATCAGATCCTTGGTACATTATCCAAACTGTTAATATAAGATCTATCTTTTGAATCCTATTATTCTTAATTTGACTCCTTTAAAAGACACAGCTTAATGTTCAGCAAGAGATAATTATGTAGACCAACTTAACCTCTATTAGAGATAGAACATCAACTTCATCAAAATCCATCACAACCAAAGGAATAAAGTTGTATAATCATTTACCAGCACAAGTAAGAAATATCTCTACGTACAAAAAATTCAAGGCGATAGAATATATTAATATGTAGCACATTTTCCCTTACAAGTACAAAGAGGAATGAAACGGGATCCCATATTTAGGTGCTTTGCTTCGCTCATGATTCCAATAGGAAACAAATTACGGTTCCTGAAATGTACTTTCCGTTAGTGTACATTCACATTTCAATAGTTCACATTAAAAGAAGGCAAAGAAACCAACTCATATTCACCTTAAATGCTTTCTACTATCTTTAGAAAACAAGAAAACAAATATTTAATTCCACAAAATGCTGAGAAAGTAAGTCAAATACCGGTACAGTCTCAGTAATTATTTAAATCTAGATTTTTTTACATTGTTTATGTACATATACCAACGAAGAACAAATTCGAAAGGAAGTATATACGTTCTTCCTTCGAAAACGAACTTTTGAAATCTTAAATTGTACTCACGAGTGACTTTAAATATCTTCCTTTTACCACTTTAAATAAACACCATTTCCACAAAACGTTATAAGTTGCAGTATCTTACTGACTAGACACAGTCCAATATTTTAGGAACATCACCTGCAGCACACTTCTCCACTAAACAATGCGTTTTGTCTTTATAACAAAACTCTTTCAATATGTTGCAACATTTTACATAGTTTTATGTACACTATTTACACAATATTCACTAAATAATATAAGAATATTTGATATGTTGTATTGCTTAATTATACAACTAAAACAAAATATACAAATCTCCCTTCAATCAAATTAGACTAAAGTACAACGGTTTCAGAGGGACGAAGGTTTGTAGGTTCTTTGTAGCTATATTAAAATTATTCAGTTAAATTTCGTGATCACATATGAAAAAAAAAAAGTCATGACATCATCACACTATTCGTGAATAGTTCCAAATGGGTAGAAACATATATTAAATGTTGTAATTAGTATTGCCGAATCTTGAGCATGATGATGATGATGATGATGATGATGATGCGCTCAGACCGATTTTGTAGGAACATTTGGGGAAGACAAGCTACCTAACCCAACATTCTAGGACAGCATTAAAAGAATCAAAGAAGCTGAAGAATGATATGATAGGCTGCCTATTGATATATTATGAAGGCAGTAAGGTTTGAATACACGTTTCATGCGTCTGTTACTTACATGTCACCACTAGAACACAATATAGTTATTTTAATTATTTACTGTGATTCAAGAATGAATTTGTGGCGATAAACCGTACTTCTACGTGACATTCTATAGCGTTATCACATTTTTCGAAGGCAATTTGCACCTACAGCTACACCAGGGAGTATGACTCCAAAACATAACGTAATTGAACTTCCAATACTTTGGACACCTATACTTTATTCACTACATCTTTTGACTTCTTACCTATTTATCACGCGTACACAACAGAACTGATACATATTACGAAATTGAAACATTAAAATAACTATTGTAATTTAAATTCGGAGTCTAACAGAAGGATACGTTACTTCAAGTCTAACAAAAGGACCAAAGAAATAACATACCTTTCAACAATAGATATTTTCTGGCGCGCTACCTCAACTAACACCTTCTCATGATTGCTCTTAATGGGAGATGACTTTCAGATAGCTTTGTCAGCTTATATCTCGTTAGTTGATACAGTCAGAAGTGCATTTCCTCCAAATGACCATATTACTTCTACTAAACCATACTGTTTTAATTTATCGTATTCTCAAACATCTTCAGGACATTTTAGACAAACTTTTTATCCATTGCTTCTTAAAATATTTATATTTTTGAATCATGATTCCAACTAGTACGAGAATGCTTGCATGGTACGGTTCTAGCTAGTAGTTCCAACGCTTTCCCAACATGCTTTAATGATAGGCTACCAATCTTTAGAACTGCGTGGTCAAAATGTTTTCGTACTTTTTCCCCAATCAAATAAATACTTACACACAAAAATGAGTTAAACTATATTTTCACCTATCTGCCAGACGATATATTGCAACACAAAGTAAATAGGTAATAACTGATATTGTTTAGTCCTAGATGAAGCTGCACTTGTGTCTGGAGTTGGGGAAGTTGAAAATGTCGGCGTGACTCTCAGAATAGGTTTTCGGTCAATCGTCCTCTCGTCTTGATGACTGCCGCTTCCTTCAAGTAACGAATCATCATCATCATCGCTCACAGCAGGTGGCCTTGTAGTTGTGGTGGTGGTGGTAGTAGTAGTGGTAGATGTCCTTCTGGTCGCGGGTTCAAACCTTGATTGTGAAGGCAATCCTGCTAAAGTGGGGTTTCCATTGCAGAGTTCTCCTGTGCAATAACAATATCTAATGTCATTAAGATCAAAACACTCGTTCGCTTCTATATCAGCACATTTCTTCGCCACTGACGTACCTGGAAGAAAGAAGAATGAACTATATCACTTAAATTTATTCCATTGATTATAAAATGCAAAACAAACAAAAAGCTGCTAATATAAAGTACTAATATATATTTGGTAAGTATCTGCAAAAGCTTATTACTCTTGCGTTTGTATTCAATGTCTAACTCAAAAAAGCATATTTTCGTTCACAGTGGTTTGCATCGTAACTTAATATTATGGCGCCGCAAGTCATAGATCAACTTCTACCCGCTCTACTTTCATACCGGGAACGAAACTTTATGAAAACTGATTTAAGTCCCTGTTCGGGCGCCATACAACATGCGAGATTTTTTTAGTAGAGAGGTGAAGACTGATGGAGGCGTAAGAATGCGCTTTCTGTTCTGTGGTAGAAATAAAACTAACAAAGAAATAAGTTAGAGCTGCGATTCTATTAACAATCGCCAAAGCTCCGGTCGATTGATAACATTTTAGCGACGGAAGCATTTTTATAAAAGAGGCTGGCAACATTGACAACTCACAGTACTTTTCTATTGTGTCGAATAATGTTTTATGCCAAGTTTGGCACAGCTAGGTCTAACTGAATGGAAGCAATTTGAATAATTGATTACTTTTTGAAAATCGGTTGGCTACATGAAATACTGCACCAATCAAGGCTGTTCTAGCGGCTATGGGCTAGTCTAGCCAAGACCTTTCGAACGACACCTCAGGCATGTTTTTAAATTTTGTAGTTCGTGAGATATATTTTGGGTTTGACTTGTAAACTTGAAAACGAAGCTCCTAGAGACGGGAACACCCACAGTATGTTGCTGTTGTGTCAAATAATGTTTATGCCAAGTTTAGTGCTGCTATGCCTAAAGTAACAGAAACAAAAAAAAATTGTAGAATATAGGCTGGCAACACTAGAAATTCGTGTGCTTGGGGACGTATACTCCTTTAGTATTTTTTCATTGTTACCAATAATGTTTATGCCAAGTTTTGCGCATCTATGTCTAATTGAATAAAAGCAATTTAAACAGTTGTTTTTAAAATATGGTGTAACAATACTGAACGACTGCGACAATCAAGTCCAGCGACTATGATTTAGACATGACTATGACTATGCCAAGACCTTTCGAACGACATCTTGGGCAGATCTCTACGCATTATAGTTTAGGAGATAGATTTGGGCACGGGTTGGCAACACTGAAAACGGGAGTCCTGGGGATGGAAACACGCACAGTAGGTTCCTATTGTGTCTACTAATGTTTATGTCAAGTTTGGTGCTCCTATATCTAAAATAATGACAGCAATTTGAAAAAAAAAGTAATTTTAAAGAAAATGGGTTGGCAACACTGGTAAGTGGTTTGATTGGAGACGTAGACACACTCAGTGTTTTTTTTAACTTATATCTAATAATGTTTTTGCAAAGTTTGGCGCATGTGTGTCTAACTGAATGGAAGCAATTTGGACAGTTGATTTTTTTAAAACAAAAATGGGTTAGCAACACTGAAACACTACACCAATCATAATAATAATCATCATCTTAATACAACATCCGGTTGAGGGACCAGTGCTTTTATAATACCATCCTATAGCGTATAATGAAAAGAAAAGAACCGAACCTGATTTTTCTAACCTAACCCAACCTTTCGTAACTAACTTATTAATAATAGATATATAAGAATATAAAAATGTTTTTGACAAACAACTTGACACCGGGCCTACTACATAGCAAGCAATCTTCTTATCCACTCACCAACTTGCGAACAGTGATTTGGAAGTTTTAAAAGTATGCTTACGTCACAAAGGTATTACAACTTCCGGAATGATTACTATTATGATCCCGTTGTGATGGCCTGGTGCGCTGATTGAAGCTTTGGGTTACAATGGCCACTAGTACTATGTCAGGTCCAATCAACTTTGAATTTGTGATATGAAACAGAGTCCACTGAATAAGCGTGGGCACGTAATGAGTTAGTATACAGTTACCTAGTCTGTGCACAAATGTTTCAGGCAGCTGTCTGGCCACTGGGGGAGAAAGTTGCTTCTAAATATTCAGTCTTAAAGTTGATAGTTCTTGAGTTACAAAACTCATTTGGATAGGATTTTTTTTAAATAATAAATTCAATTAATGTATTATAACACAACACGATGTTAGAAACACAATCTATTATTTCATTCGCGTATTTCTAACATCGTGCCGTGAAAGTTTAATTTTTTGTTTAAAAGATATTTAAAACTATTTAGGTTCTAGAATTGTGTTGTCTGATTGAGTGAGATTTGCGTGGTTGTGAGTGTAATTCTCTAACTCAGAGCCAGAACAGCGTAACAAGTCATTGTTTCGAAAGAAAAAAAAACACCTTCCTTCAGCATAGAAACTAAATGGACAAACTACATTATAGATTTCTTTTTTTTTACATTATTTAACATTTTTACAACAAGAATCATGCAACCATTGTGTTCCTGATACTGTATAAAACCATAGACTTAACACACATCCCCATTTCTGTCTGCGCTAAAACTAATGGGGTTTTGTTCAGAGCACGTGATTTTGAATTCATCCGCTAGGTAGCTCTGGCCTAGACGTCATATTCTATTATGTCTATGCGAGAGCTACCTAGCGGATGAATTCAAAATCACGTGCTCTGAACAAAAACCCATTAGTTTTAGCGCAGGCAGAAAAGGGGAAGCGTGCTAAGTCTATCTATTATGAGGTCTGATTAAACTGCACTAATCACATTTTTGTCAAAATTGGACTTACGCAGTTCTCAGGCACAGAATTAAGTGTTAAGTAGAGGCATCCTAATTTAAGTAGATGCTCAGGATTAGGGTCTGACTTACAAGTAGAGGGCGAGATCTGGGAATTTTAGTTTGGGAGTAGACTTCGTGTTATAGTAGTGTATCCTTCAGGTATGAATACACGCAAATCCCAGAACGCACTATTCAGCTAGTCGCGAGTAAACATGGGTCCAAATTTACGTCACACGTCCGACACATCTTTTATGCCATAAAATGGTCGTGGGTATTATGGGCCCGGTGGATGAAGCAGTGAAGTGGTCGACTCAGGAGAAAGAGATTGTAGGTTCGAGTCTCATTGGGTGGAAAATTTGTATTAATATCGTATGTTTCCCTTGAGGAAGCGCCTTAATTGCCACCGCAATGCCCAGAGTAACTGAGTCTGGCGCCGTTACTGGTTTATTTAATTTATTAGGTAGAGCAACGTAAGGCAATGAAAGGTTCGTATCCCTTCACCTTTTATTATAAAAATTGCAAGTCCACTATTTTAATAAAAAGAGTCTCCCGTACAAAACTATATTGGCCTATGTTTGAGGTACAAAGTATCTCAAATTACTTTCTCTGTAATCTTCTTGTTGCAGTCGATGTAGCCCAAACAACGGTCCGTTGTATGGCAGGCGATGGCCCAAGTAATTGGCAACTACCTGGCAGAGAAAGGAAGTTTGAGAGTCCAATCTCGTAGCAGATCTGGACTTAGGAGTTTTGCCTATCTCGTAGCAGATCAGGCGGTAGTAAGGAGCGGTCTATCTCGTAGCAGATCAGACCGAGGAGTTTAGGCCCTTCTCGTGGCAGAACCGGCCAAGGTGAGGAGGAGGAGTGGGTGCGACTATTCCTGGGAGCGGAATAGTGCCGGCTGCTCTGACTCGCTGGCTTTTATTCAGTTCTGGTCTGCTGACTCTGCAGTCCTCCGCTGTCTTCTGCTCCGTCGGCTGCCTTCGGTCGCTGTGGTCGGCTCCGTCCGTCTTCCACTACCATTTGTTTACGAGTATGAGCACATGCTTTTACTCGCTAGCGTACTCCACCATTTACTACTGCTTGTTTGTAAACAAACAGCACGGGCTTCGCGCGTGCTGTGTTACCACATGTGTTTATACACATTCTGCAGCAGATTGCTCGTCACTTTACAATATTTTTCTTTAACAGAATGAGCATTTCATGGGTTGTAGTTAAAAGGAAGGAAAATGTAACTATAAAACATTTTCTTATTGCAAAGACGATAGTTTTGAAACGTTAAAAATTTTGTGTGAAAAAGAAAGTCACAGGAAAATAGTTCAACACGGCTAGAAGAGCAGTTTCTTAATGCAGTTCCGCAAAGATACTACGAGTATTAAAATACAATCGATAGCTCATCACCAACTGTCATCTCCAATCTTTGGTCATACGATTGTGCATGCCTTCTGTGCTTCGAAACTTTGCAACGAAGTAGACATTTTCACAAATGTCAATGAGGTTTACTTTCCAACGAATCTTCTCAGAACACCGTGTTCTTGTAGAAAATCTTCATTCATTTGTTCATGTGTGTCATGATGGACAAATACCATCCTGGTTCCTGTGTATAAATTATACTCTGTGACAGTACTGATTGTGCGTATTGTTTCGGTATTCTTTTTTGATGGTAATTTCCATTAAAACATTCCCATATCTTTCTCCATCTACAATATTTCGTTCCATATACCACGAATATGAATATCTGCAAATATATATGTGTGAAATGATTTTATAAATTAGCCACATTTAGTGGACAACTTTTTTCCGCACAAAATTATTAACGTTTAAACATAATAACAAAATATTTTAGATATATTTTCATTCCTTTCTACTGCACCGCATGACATACAAATCATAGTAAAAAATATATACGCCTAACAAGGTTCGAACCTGCAATCTTTCGCTCATGAGCCCACCATTTTATCGCTTATCCACTCGGGCCGATGACAATCAAGAATATTTTATGGTATAAATGATGTGTCGAACGTTTTATGTTACTTTTGATCCATGTTTACTCGCAATTGACCGAATAGCGCGCCCTAGTATTTGCGTGTATTAATACCTGAAAGGTACACTACTATCACATGAAGTCTGCTCCCAAACTAAAATTCGGAGACCGCGCCCTTTCCTTGTTAGTTCATCTTCTCTAGAGCATGTTTGTAATGATTAATGATTAGGTGGAGCTTGTACTCAGGAGCCATTCTGAGTACGTAGAAAGGCCTTACAAATGACTTTCTTTACCAGGAGGTCAGTACTTCCAGAATAACCAACGAATTTCGAGTAGCCTAATAGAACTAAGATGATAATATACGAAAGGATGTTGTTCATTTCTAGATTTCTAAATTAACACGGAATAAGTGACTTTAGCTTCCTTAAATTGCTAGTTAGTTATTTTCTCTCTCTCTCTCTTTCTTTCTTTCTTCTCTATTTCTTAAAAAGTGTCCTCAGTTCCAAGGCAAGTGTCGGAACTATATGTATAAGAGAGGTCAGGTTCTTTCTCATTTCTTTACCCCGTAACTTGTTTTCTCCAAAGAACGTCTTCCATTTCTGCGACATGATAAGGACGTAGGCTTCAGAGCCCAGAACGGCGAATTAAATAAGGTAATTAATTAATTTAACTGCATTGCTCTTGTAATGAACACTTTGCTAAACAGCGGTAAAGTTTCGGAGAAATATTTGTTTTACAGACAAATGTCTTCTTTTTTTTTTCATATATAATTTTCTTTGAGTGAACTAGCTAGTGCGTAGAGTTTTGTTCTTCAACTAATGTAGTTCCTGGAATAAAAGAATAGGACATCCGTTGCAAGAACCGCCTGGTATTGCAGGTCAAAAGTAGAAGACTCCGATTCAAGTAGTCGATAACAACAGCAGTTAGTTACAGTATGTAGTTGCCAGCTTAACTACCTTGATAGAAGGTTGTAGTTTTCACTGAAATCAGCTCTATAATTAATCTACCTTGTAGAACTAACGATCAGTTTAAGCCACTATTAACATTATAATCGACTCAGGCACGTATCCAGAATTTGGTTTTGGGAGGGGTCCAAGGGTTTCCGGGGGGTCCAAGGTGTGTCTGGGCATGAAATGTATACTAAATATGGATAATTACGCCTAGTTAGGTATATATTTTTCCATAAAACTCTGAGTTTGGAGGGGAGTCCGGACCCCCTAATTACGTCCCTGAATCGACTACAAAGTATGAATTACCATTGTTTTCGTTGAGACGAAACAGTTGGATGAAATAAGGTATATTTTCTTGAAGCTATTGTTTGCTTTAAAACTGTTTGGATTTCGTCTTTCTTAATTTTTATGGTTCTGTTACCTTGAGAATAGAGATAACTTATTAGAAATATGGGATACAACCTTGAATGAGTATTAAATGATTGAGTTGTTATTAACGTCTTATACGAGCTTCTAAGGACAGGACCTACATTTAAATGAGCTCCGAACCACTCCGTTCAATGGACTCCGGTCGGAACTGAACACATCTAATGTATTTTGTGCATGTTGTAACCTCCGATTTGTAAGCAAGCATTATACCCGTATTCTAATAAAATTAAAACACTAGGTTCTCTAGATAAGCTGCGAAGTAAAATACAATACTACATTGGAAATAATATGGTAATGGTCACGAATAAGTGCTTTGCTTGCACGAAGTATGTTGTTTTTTAATGGAAAACGGAACAACTTCTTAGCGCCAAGGTCAAAACTGAATTTATTGTCAAGGTCAAAGAAAGAAATAACTGGACTTTCATGAAGAATAAAAAAAGAGAAAGAATTAAATAGTTTGTGATCTAATTATTCTATTCTTAAAAATGATGTGCATTACTGAAACAGCTGACAAGCTTCTGCGTGGTTATATAAATCTTAGTATGTTGGCTTTACAACGTTCGTGCTATGACATTTCATTAATCACTTGCAATAATCATTTTTTTTTATTATTATTTCTGAGTCTCTGTCAGCTGAGACACATTGGGAAATATTTTATTTGGAAGCCCAACTAGTGACATTTTTATGACAGAGAGAATTTAATGAACTCATTATTCATTTCTTTTTTTAAATTTATTTTATTCTTACCTGGAGTATTAAATGAATGTCGAACCTTCCTCTTATATGAGAGATTGGAAAATGTCAAAAGTGCAACTAAAGGTGTAACCGCTAGAGTAACTACTGCCTGGATTCTATAAAATAGGACATTTCACTTTGCACTACGTATCAAAACCTTACGTTTCTGTTGAAAATTGACCCAATACTATTCAACCCGTAAGGGCAATTACATCTCTATTTATAAAAAAAAATAATAAAAATGTTTTTAAAGATATTCTTTTCTTAATCAATTCGTACTAAAAAGTAAAAAAAAAATAATTGTTTATGCATGAGTAAAAAGAAAAGCATGGGGTGTACCAATTGAAGAATTTATAAAGTGACTGTATATGAGAGCGCGACCCATGCTTTTCTTTTTAGTCATGCATAAACAATTTTTTTTTTTTACTTTTTAGTACAAATTGATTAAGAAAAGAATGTCTTTAAAAAGCTCTTTTAGTTTTTTCTCAAGCTGTTTTGTGAACCAAATCCTAACGTGTTCGGCAACCAGCAAAACCTCACATCATTGCTGGTTAGTATTTATTTTAGGATAAAGGAGTCTGTATTTATATATATATATACAGAAATATATGAAAGTAACAATGGAATATTGTATTGTATTTATATAATGCAAAATTTCATCATTCTATGACGTCGGGAAATTAGTTAAATTAATGTTATAAGATTTGAGAACACCACGAACCATTGTGAAGTAAAGAAAAGTATGTAAAAATGAAAGTGACTATGTTTGTGTTAACATCATGCAAAAAATGCTTGATTGATTGGAATGATTTTTCGCACATGATCAGACATTAGACTCGTCTCGAAAATTAACATAACAGTTTGATTCTAAAATTATTATCTTCATAGATATAGCTTGGATCTGAAATTCCGGACCCACAAAATCCATTTTCCACACCGTTTGAGCTAAAGATACGAAATTTGGCATAAATGTGTATTATCAAGAGTAGTTTCAGAAAATATTACAGTTTTTGAAAAAGTCGCCTCTAATTTAATATGGCCGCCCAAAAACGCATATTCCAAACCACTGAAACTAGATAAATGAAATTTGGTATAAAGGTGTGCCATCATGAGTAGGTTACAATGAGTGAGGCAAACTTCCCCTATGGGGGCGCATTACCCCAAAACCTTCACAAGTAGGTTACAATAAATGAAAAAAAAAACTCGCATATGAGGGCGCAGTCCCCCTGAGGAGGGGGGGCGGTATGGGGGCAGATTTGCATCATGGGAGCGCAGTCCCTCGGAGAGTCTGGTTACGATAAAGAAGGGGTCATCTCCCCAAAACTACCAAAGTTTGGGTGCAGCCTGCCACTGGGAAGCGAATATTGACTGTTCCCCGCACCAACGGGCGGGCAAATCAGCTAGTTTCCTTATAAAATTTAACACAACTCATTTTTATTGATGAAGAGGGTACACGAACACTTTTTGTATTGTTCCTGGCGTGCTTTGCGAGATTTGTGTTGATACCCGACCCAAACACATTTCATAGATTAATACTTATCCAACAACATTCGATAATTGAATTCTTTGTTATTACCTGACACCAATAAATGAGAAGTAATCGATCATGGTTTTGTTACGGCAGCACGTACCCATGGAAACACACTTAATATTTATTTGACTAAAGTGATCTCAGTGAAAATACTACCGTAAAACAAATGTCATCCATGTAAATTGCAACTGGTACGTCATTAAGTGAAAATAACACGAACCGTTGTCTTCAACTTTGGGAGTGTGCCCTGCAGCAACTTAATCTAACTCAACATTTGCATTAAGACAGTGATGAGGCCAAACTCTTCCTCAACGGCGACGGACGAAAATCAACATTGTGAGAATCCATCTACGCTGGAAAATGCACAAATATTAATGGTGAAGTGTGAAATATGAAAGACATGTATTCCCAGCGTTTATTAACGATAGTTTGACAGGCGAGAGTTACTTCCACAGCAGGGACCTATCTAGAAATTAGTTTTGGAGGTGGTCCAGAGGTTTTGGGAGGTCTATCGTCGATTCGATTATGAAATGTACAAAAAGTATATACATTTGTTTGCACCTAAAATTATACTAATCTTGGACGTAAATAAGAATTTCGGACCCCTGAGCCCACCCTGTAAATATGTCACTGCTCCACATGTTACTCCCTACGGGGAGTTCATCCTCTCGATACTGTTAAATGAAGATGGTGACTTTGTACGTTTCTTCCAACAATATGGAGCTCCACCTCATTACTATATGTAGTTGTTCGTACGTGTCTGGATGAGCAATTTCTTTGGTTCTGGCGTGGGCCAATTGAACGGCCAATCTGTTCTCCCGACGAACTTCTTTGCAAGTGAGAATATGCGAAATGTATGCAATATGCAACAGTTAAATGCAATGATTCTTAATGTAATGTGACAGCATTACACTAGACATCCTAAATCGTGTTAATATGGAACGGGAACAAAGTTTGGACATGAGCGTAGCTGAACAGAGACAGTGTATTTTGTGAGGTACGATACGTATCTCAGATGAACCTATAAATAGCAAGAAGTAAAAAAAAACAAATAAAGGTAAGTTTAAGAAAATAATGACATCACTGTTTATGTAAAAAAAATTACACAAGTTTGGACGGTCACATAACCTAGTTCATATTTGTAAAATTTATGTAGAATCCAATATTATGAGTCTCAAGATGGTGTATCATTTAGTTATCCTGTGGCAGAAGTCCATTACTTGATGTAATGTATACAGTATATTGCAAATGGTTCCATCTTCTATATTATGTCTATAAAATTTTTGGGTGATTGCAGATTTACGAATTTTCCTGTAAATTGCTTACATCAAAGGAAGACTATATAAATAGGTTCTGACAAACGTATTGAATATTAGTGAAATAATTTAACGGGGTTCAACAAATCGTATTTTGCCAACCATTTTTCATATTAAGGTAGACTTTTGCTGATCTTGCACTGACTTCACACTCGCGACGTCCTAGGTTCGATACTAGCGTCCAACCACCCTGACTGAGGTTTTCCCAGTCGCACCAGGCAAATGCTGCGATGGTACCTTCAACTTAGACCCTTGCCAGCCTTAGATCTTGTTCTTTGAAATATGGTTTAACCTGTTTTGAACATGCACATGAGAACACCAAAATTAGTTTGTGTCATTCAATTAGTTTCTAATTAGTTTTGACATAAGGTTAGTAAGAAATGCATTAAACAAAATCTATTACAGCATAGTTGAAAATAACATTTTGAATACACGTTGTATTAACGTCTTATCAACACAATGACGTCTTTGTTGAATTACTATTTTAAAATAAACGTATTTTTTTCAACCGATAATGTTTAATCAACGAAATGAACCTAAAATCAACGTTGAAAACACGTGTGTGTGCTACTGGGGCTGTTCACGTTTTTTTTTTTTAATACAGAACGTAAACTTACTTAATAAAGAGTTAAACTTACAATAACTGTATTACTGTACATCATTTCACAATAAGAAAAACACTACACCTACAAAAATAATCAGTATTGATGTAGGACAGGTCATGGAATTTGTTGTCTTTAGGTAGGCTTGAGTCCATACACTGTAAATAATTCGGCACTCTCACTACTCCGACACCTCTCTGTACAAGGAATACTTGACATCAACAATGGTTTCACGTGGTTGATAGACAATTATATAATATGTGTTAGTAAGTAGTAATGAAAGTATCATCGTTTCTAAATTCAAATTTATGTACTTAAATAATAATTATTATCAGTGAGCACAAATTAGGCTCGTTTGACACGTAACCATATTTGCTACGATAAATCTTAGCGATAACAGTGTGCCAAAGTGTGAAAGCAACAATAATACAATAGAGCAAGATGCTATGGTATAAATCCATAACAGTTTTGTTTCTCACGCTGCCACACTGCTAGTACTATTTATCAAAGCTTAAATGCTTCTGCGTCAAACTGGACTTAATTAGTCTACCGCTCATATTTCATAGATAGCCTATTAACAAAAGAAATAATTGTTACAACAGCAGTAAAACTTTAAAAATGGTATGTGAAAAAGAAGTAGAAATATTTTTTAATAAATAAATTCCTTGGAAACCACTGCTATAGAAGGCTATAGCTTGACAACTTCTTGATTTTTGCTATTTTCAGAGACCTACCGTTGGTTTGAGTGAGGCAGCCTTTGGTTTCCTCTGGAGGACAGTTCTTGATGTAACCAACAGAGGAGTCGAAATAGTCACACAAACCGATTACATCATCCTTTGGGAACATCTTCTCTATTTCCTCAACCACTAAACCACTTCTAGGAACACATACAAAACATCTCTGGGCTTCACCTAAAATAAACAGAGACAGAAAGAACTGTATCAATTCTCTTTTCGTTATTTATCACTCGCAAAACAAAGCCTTTTACATAATCGAAACATTTAATTTTTATCAGGAGATAACATAGAACTTTAACAAGAAATATTTCTTCGACGTTTCTGCGTATAAATTCACCTTCGATACTAACGACACTTGTATGTAGGGGCTCGTCTGTAAGGGCTGCTTTCCTTGGAAGCTTGCGTTGCGTGCGATTAGAGTCGAGTAGCCAATTGAAACACATGTTTTATTACGTGTTCTACGTATAACACGTGTTTCAATTGGCTATTCACCCAAATCGCAAGCCCTAAGAACTTGATATATATTTGTTTAGACTTGAAGTGAACAATCGAGATAACGCACTGCGTTCCCTGGCTTCATATATTCATCGTATTGTTGTAAAGGCTCCGATTAGTCGAGTATTGCTTTTAGATAGAAGTTAGTGTGTGCCCTGGGAGTATCAAAAATACTTTTCAAAAATTGTTAAAATGGTTAGTTTGAAAGTCCCAGTATTCGTTTCTGAATGTATTTCAAGACTTCAATTTTGGAATCCAGAAGAAATTTCGTCTATAATATTCTTTCTATTAATGCTAATGAAAGCGCAATTTCCAAATTCCGATTTCTCCTGGAAATCAGCTTTCACGTTCTAGCAGTCTTTGTCTAGAATAAATATAGTACATTTTGTTTTTCCCATGAGTTTTTTTTACCCATATTTAACAGAATTAGTTAGCAATAACATTTGATTAGTTGTAGATGACAGTTAGACGAAATGCACATTTCATGAAAAAAGATCATAAAAAAGTCAGGTTAGGCCTTTTTTCTCTTACATAATGATGTAATGACAATGTCTGTTGATACTGCGATGAGACGCTCGTCTGCAAACATGTACTGTATAAACGCTTTATTGCATTTACTTGTTTTTATAATAACTGATAATTATTATATGAATGCAATTGAGTTTTTCCATTCTGGTATATGAAACTGTAAATTCTGTATCGAGAAGTATGCGTAAATAAATATACAGATAGTAAGCACATACCTACATAAAGGAGATATAGAGAAAGAAACAACATAAGGTTATTCGGAAAATCAAATAATCCTCTCTGAACACAAAGGAATAAATGTTCTTGGTGAAGTTGCAGAACGTTCCAATGACATTTCTTTATTTATTGGATTCTCAAACAGAAAACCAGTTATTTTGACTTTGATTAACCTTAAAATAAGAGTCAACCTCATCATGATTCAACTCAACAAAATCTTATAATTAATCGAAGTTTTTCATCTACTGCACTTGTTCATGAGGATTGCTACCTAATTAGATGGCTCGAGATAATTATGTGAAGGAAACAAAGTTGTCTGCTCTCTCAGTAATTTCATTTGATGATGTTTTCGAAAGCCAACATTCAAGGTGCTACGCACTGCATAAAAAGAAACAAAGAACCCGCGTGTTATTGACTGACAACGTGAAATTCTTGCCGTTCTCTGAAGACATTTCAAAGCATGTAGTGAATTCCACTCGCTGTTTCTTGACAGCTGCCTGAAGTGCTACTACCTATTACTGATAGTCGTCAACCTGTCCGTCAACATTATTGCGCCGAAAGAAAGGAAAGAAAAAATCTTTTTCTGTTCGTTTTTGCAAGATTGCTACTACTTATTGCCTGTCATAAAGCAATCTGCTCTACAAACCTTGCAACTGCTTTCAGAAAATAGAGTCCGTATGTTGTTATCATAGACGTACGAAGAGCGAGAGCAGGAGTTGCTCCACACATATAAAGCTTTCCTTCGTCACCATGCACTGTACCAAATACACTTGTTCAAACACTTTTTTGACACATATTCGTTGATTTTTTTTAAATGAACACTAATTGTGCACTTTTTCATGATCACATCTGTACACCGCGAAGCTGCTTCAAATGACCGACGTCTGAGGGCTGGTTTTCATGAAAGCTTGCGTTTCTTGTGATTTGGGTTAGTAGCCAATTGAAACACGTGTTTTATTGTAAGGGAAGTGTAACACGTGTTTCAATTGGATATTCACCCAAATCGCACGCAAAGCAAGCAACACAAGCTTTCTTAAGATTCACCCCTGAGCCCATGTAAAGGCTCATTTTCAAGCCCGCTTGCGCTGTTTGCGATTAGGGTGAGTAGCCAATTGAAACACGTAGTGTTTCGTGGTGTAGTTTTATTACGCATTGTAACACGTGTTTCAATGGGATATTCACCCAAAACGCAAACTTTCATGAAAATGAGCCCTATATGGAGGGTGAAGGAAGAGATAAGACAGCCAGGATTGTGACGTCAGGAAGTGGGCAGTGGACCATTCACCAATTTCTTGTGCTGTACCGGTAAGTGATATCATGGAATACTGATTTTCATTGCTTATACTTTCATTAGTAAATTAAGCCTAACAGTTTGCCAACTATTGAAGTTGTGACGTCATCTATCTGCGTAGGTTTTTGTTTTGTATAAATAACTACATCACTGTTTTGCCTTTTGTTTTATATAAGTTCTTTTATTTCCTGTTCTTAATTATATTTTTTGTTTTAAAATCTAAATGTTCTATTTTACGTGGTGAAGAGTATACGATATTTGAAGTTGTCGGGTGTGAAACCAAAGTTAATTCATAACTCTGAAATTAAATATTTTGAAAAAGCATAAATTATGTGCATAGAGTTAGGAAGAAAATAGAGAGAACATACATGACGTCACATGAAACCAAACTACGGTTCATCGGCAGCCATCTTGTGTGGTCCCATTAGAGTCCCTCTATACGGAGTACTGTGAGGATTGCCTTTTTTGATAGGAGGATGAGTGCACCTCAGAGAGGCAATACTCGGAAAAGAGGGTCTCTAAATATGGGGCCAGTTAACATGGCCGAAATGCCTCGTTCCTTTCGTGTCTTTGCTTAATTCTCCTCTCCAACAAAACAGTCTAATATTCCCTCTATTTATATTCCTAAATCTATGATTATGTGTGTGTAAGCAACAATGACCTCTATCTGAAAACGATACTGCACTGACTGCTGTGATTGAAAATTCCATGAATATATGAAGCCAGGGCTTGGAGAGGACACAATCTTGTTTGACCACTTCCGAACTAAACCAATATGAACCAAATTTTCGGTTCTAAGTCAGTTCTTTACGCATGATATCGCTGTGTGGTCGGTTTTTCAATTATTTCTCAATTCCTGCAAAATATGTAAATATTATTTGCAGTATTTTCTATTATTCGGTCTAGAAAGCCCCTAATACGCCTGTCCGTGGCTGGGTGGTATGCAGCGCTGACCACACTGTCATCACTCAAGTTGACGCAGTTCCATCAAGCGCGAACAGATGGCGTTGGGGCAGTCTCAGGACCTATCGGTCTGTAACATCGGCGGTTATTATTATTATTTTCTATTATATGCAGAGTACGGTATACTATTATATGAATAACTCAGAAACTAATACTTAAATTTAAAAAACGGGTCACACAGCGGTAAGAAGTGTATAAAACTGAGTTAGAACTGAAAATTTTATCGCTGAATATTATGGAACTATTTATGTTGAATCGATGTATAATTATAATAATAAATGTTATAATTCAGAAAATTTCCATGATTATCAAGAATGGTTTGTATGATAATTAAATGCATGTATTCTATGTATTTTAATTAACCAAATAAATGTAACTAGTTTCTCATGGCGCATGCCTGTTAACGCATCAGACCGAGGTTATACAGGGTGGACAAAATAAAACTGGTTCGGAAAAGAGTTTTCGGAATTTCGTTAAAACGTAACCTAAAAAGCAAAAAGATCATTAGACATGACAGATACAAATTATTGAGTGTGAGAGGATCATGCGCCGACACGTGAGCATGCTGGAGAGGAGAATTCGACAGCAACCAGTTGTTTGAGTGAGAGATGCAGATGTGCTTAGTGATCAGTTGAATGCAACACAAAATGGTGCTAACAATAACAAACACCTCATGTTCATTGTTGAGTGTTATGCGAAGCACAATTCATCTAAAACGTGTGTTAAACTGTTTGCATAAGAGTTTATGGATCGAAATGTGTTTGCAAAACCTCCAGCAATATCTGCAATGCAAAACTTAATGGCAAAATGGCGCGAAACGGACTTTGTAGCGAATAAAAATTGTAACTATCTGAAACGAGTTCGAACACCAGAAAACATTGTTCAAGTGAATGATAGCCTGAAAAAAGTACGACAAAATCTCAACGCCGTTTATCTGTGCAAGTAGGAATTGAGAGATCGTCGTGCTAGAACATTATCAGGTAGGACCTGCATTTTTATCCTTCCAAATTTTCTGTTGTGAGTGAGTTAAAGCTTCCAGACAAACCTGCGCCTGTTCAATTCTGCCGGTGGTTTCTGAATGAAGTGGAATCAGGACTTTTGGATCCTCAGGTTTTCGTTTCTTCAGATAAGGCCTTGTTCAGCTTGTCCGGGTATTTGAACTCACAGAACACGCGCCACTATACATCAGCAAATGCTTATCATTACGTTCAACAGCCGTTGCATAATCTTAAGATCGGTGTTTGGTGCGCAATGTCCGGTTCCGAATCATAACATGATTATTTCAACAAACTGTTTATGTTCACCGGTATGTCCAGAATCAGTTTAATCCATTTGTGGATCAACTCACAGAAGACAAAAGACTGTATGGGTATTTTCAGCAAGATGTAGAAACAGCACACAACACACTTGCAATCTTGTCACAAGTTGATGAGGACAGGACAGTCAGGAGAGGCAGTTACATCTCGTGGCCACCACGATTGCCTGATCTCTCTCCCTGTGATTTTTAACTGTGGGGCAAGTTGAAGGGTCAGGTGTACTAAAATAGTCCTCACACACACAGTTGGAAGAACTACAGCAGAACATTCAAATCGTTATTGCTGCCATCCCTCAGGCAGAGCGTGTCTCACAGTTTGATAAATGAAGCACAATGCTGTGGTGGCCAAATACCAGCATCTCCTGTAAAAGGCAGACTGTTCATTAACACGGGTAAACTTAGTGTCAGCATTATAAACATTTTTCCGGGTCAGTTTTGTTTTGGTTACCCTGTATAAGGGCGTTGTACTTCAGTTCATCTTGAGCTCCGGAATCGTAAAGTCGAATAAAAGGGTTTCTTGTGTCCTATTGTATTATTTCGCCTTTTTCTTTTGCTGTAATATACACTATAGATTATTATGCCGCTGTTGTTCCGAATGGAATATACACGGATGCCTCGCCGATATGGTTCCGGTTTCGGACTTACCCTAGCGGATCTGTAACACATACTCGTAGCTAGTTTTTCCTTTGGGTGCCGTTCTATTAAACCCGCGTCCTTTTTCAGTATTTACCAAGTCCCACACCTTTTGAGGTAGCCGTAGTTTTGATAACAGCAGATTTTCCTCTCCCATGACTCAACAAAGTAAGGTTAAGTCGAAAAAATATACTTCTCGAGAAAAGTAATCTTCTATTGGAAATTAAGATCTCCTATGTCCTTGTAAAGCTCTCGTATGTTTGAGTCTTTGTTATTTTTCAAATTTCAAATCAATTTATTTCTCTAAAACCCACGCAATTAAAAGTAATATCGAAATTTTATTTTCATTACGCCAAGCGAGACATAGTTCAGTTGGTAAAACGGTGGCTTTGCATTCTGCGAAGGTCGTGAAACCCTCTTGTGACTGAGGTTTTTCCTCCGTGGTACCAGGTAAATGCTGGGATGGTACCTTGAATAAGACAAAGGTCAATTCTATTCCAAACCCTTCCTATTATTATTATTATTATTTCTGATGTATAATAGCGTCCTCGGAGCTATATTTTCTTAAGGATAATGTAAAGCTACGATCTCCAATAAAAGATGGCAGCACTATCTCCGTTTATGTCTAATGTATTTTTATTGTTGCACGTAATTTCAATGCTGCTGCTACAAATTCAAACCTAGAGAGTTCAAACTTTCAGGGAAGGAAGTTCATAACCGATTCAAGACCTCAATATGTGCCGATTTTTTAAATTTAATTTTTTGCTCATTGTTGAAATGGCTTGATTGTTGTGAATATCCAAACCTATAACAATAAAGCTCTTTCAACAACGAACAAAAAGGAAAATTAAAAATCGGCACAGACAAAATTCTTGAATTGGCTATGAACTTTCTGATCTGAAAGTTAGAAGTCTCTAGACTTGAATTTGTAGGAGCAGCATTGAAATTTCGTGCAACGACAAAAGTATACGGAGGTAGTGCTGCCATCTTTTGTTAGGAGATTGTTGATTTACACTTACCTTAAAACAAATTCTCCTAACTACTGTTTGCGGTGCGCTTTTCACTCTTTTAATGTTGTAAAGCTTCTGCTTTTGAAAAATTTTCTTTTTTCGCACTGTTTAAATTCCGTCATAGTGTTCGGATTCCGCGCTTCATTTGCTTTTTTTTCTTTTCTCAAAACGTGAGCATAAAATGTCAAAGGCACCGGGATGAATTAAGTATAATTATTTGTCTTCATCTCAGTGTCCTTTTGAGAAGGTGAAAAAAAAATATAAAAAAATGCGAGATCCTTGTTATGTTGGTTCTCTCCCAAGCGTGACACTAAGTAAAAAATAAAGTTGAAAGTCTTTTTCCTTAATGTTAACGTTCTCTGAACGTACCGCGAAGGCTGTTGCGGTTTCATGCTCGGATAAGTTTACAATGTATATTCTAGACTGCTAGGTGAAGTAGCAAAATGGTCTTTTTCTAAAATGCTTCCTTTCTTAACTAATTGGTCCATTACATTGTAGATAGATTATCAAGTTTTAGCTCATTAACAAGAAAAGAAAGAAGGGAAGAGGAAAAATGAAAGCAATGCAGCGTATTTGGGTTTGTGCAAATGAAATGTCAGAAAGAGGAACGTCTTTTCTAAAAGTTTATAATTCTACGAAAACAACACTCGAAGTCAAATTATTCTTACAATCTGCAACTTGTTGTTTGTGTTTTTATGACTGTATGCCACTTATTTTTTAAAAAATAAAACATGTGTTTATAATTGTATGATTAATAATAAGATTGTCCACTCTTTCTATTATTTCAATAGAGAATTAACTTCCTTGTAAATGATTTTAAGATACTAGGCTCAAAGAAATAGTTACACGAGACACCTTTACATAGGTAAAAAATAGACGCTTAGAATTGATATACAGTGAATTCTCGATTATTGGTGCTTGGATTTACCAGTTTCCGGGTTATTCGTGCAGGGTACTATATCATTATTATTATTAAGGCAAGTCTATACCCCAGTAGCACATCAGTATCGGCCGATATCACCAATTTCAGATTTCTAACGATGTTGTTATTTTACCTGAGAGGAATTTACTACAATCTAAATCTAATTTTTATTTAAGTTCTTTAGGCAACTTTGGCTCAGGTCGAAAGGAATTTATTGTTTTAATGAGCGTACTTACGTACATTTTTTCAGTAGTTTTATAATAGAAAAGAATGATATTGATTACATTCTGTATTTATTCTACCGTATTACGCGTCTTATTTTCTCGTCTTCATTTATAGTTGCATATTTTCTCATTTGTCTGCTACCGGATTCGAACCTATAATCTTGTGATTTGTGGCCCATTTGTTTTATCTACTCTGCCACTTTTTTTAAAAAAAAACTTTATTTTACTGATTTCAACTTCCTTTATTTCCTCTGTTTCAACTGATTCTCTTAGAACTAACAATTTAAGAAGCACACACAAACATCCATGTCCATGGCGGGATTCGAACCCACAATGTTGGAGTTCCTGGCCTAATGCCTCAGATCACACGGCTACCTCCGTCGGCACTGATCCATCCATGCAGAATAATACGTCAATTATCCATTTCATTAACTCAGACATGGAATGTGGTGACATTGTCAGTCTTCTGATAACCGTAAGCAGGGAGCATGTGGAAGTTTCATGTATGTTATTTTTGTATAACACGTGTCATTTCTCCATTGCATAGATATTCATGATGGAGTACAACACGTTTCTCATGTCGAAATGAGGAATAGCTTTGAATGTGGAAATATCGTACTACGCCAGTGTAGATCGTGGTTTGGTCAGAACGGCTGACCTTGATCGGCATCAGGAGCGTATACTGTGAGCTATCTAGGCTACCACCGCAGTCTAAGCTGTGAACAAGCATTTCAATCTGCACAAATAATATTAATTTACATGAAAGGAATGCCTATTATTATCATCAATACTATGTGTGACCTCCGTACCCTCTTTGTAAATCTTATTACTTTGGCTGGTCCAAGCTGTGGATTTTATCCGTTGGTATTTTCCAGTATAGTCCCGATAACGACCCGACTTCCTTGTGCTGCTGGGTAGTAACTAGTTAATTCGCTTCACTGACTACGGAGATGCCCAAATGAGTAACAAGAATTTATATTGACATTTCTAAGGCTTTAGATTCGATTCAGTCCAGCACTGCCGGTTATTGTCTAAATGATCAATAATAGGTGTTTCTCCGTTGTATGAAATTGTTTTAAAGTTGTCTGCCGTCAAGAAGTTTCCACACGAAAATTGTTTGTTTTCAGTCAATCAACTACAGCTACTATTAAGAACGGTGTACCTTAAGGATCAGCACTAGGTCCATTACTCTTTTCGATAGTTATAAATGATATCACAGCAAGTATTATGAATTCAAATGTACTACTTTATCGTAATGATTTCAAGTTATGTGAGTTGTAAATGTTTTGGGTTGGTGCCGACTAAATTTCATAAAGATAAATTACAACAAAACGAAAGCTATATCAACGGAGAGGACCGAACATTATTTTAGTAATTCTATTACTTCTAACTTTGTTGTAAGGTTGATATTAGTGTAACGTAGGAATCTCGAGGACCTCAGTGAAAGAAGAAAACATCATGTTCATAGCAAAGGTATTATTCAACAAATATATTAACAAGTATTAGATTAATTTCAAGGTGACCTTGTACAATACTAGAAATAATATTACTCTTGTAACGCCAGTTAATGTAGTATAACCTTAGATTTTAATCACTACAATCATGATTTTATTTAAATAGAGTTTTAAAAAAGGCTTGACATATCAAAGCGTAATTTTACATGTTCTAAAATCTTTGTATCCTCTTTTATTTAATGACGTCGAGAGGACATGCAAATGTACTGTGCATTTTAGTTAAATTGCCTTGATTCTATTTGATTTTACATATTCTATTCTATGTCTCGTATTTTAAGAAATTACTGTTTTTGATTGGTTATCAATATATTTTAATCGTGGACTTGAACATTCTTATGTAGAACTTCTATGGTATTATTGAATGTTGTGTCCTTTTGACTATTCGAATGGTTGTGTTAAATGATGAAAAGATGTATAACTTGGCGCTATTTGACGAAGATTTTTTTATTTTATTTATTTTGTGTATTTCGAATATTACCCTCAATAGCAGTGTATTTAGTGTATCAACTTATATCAATGTGCTTGGTTTTGTTACTAAATGTTGTCTTTTCTGCCCACAAGCTGTCCGTAGCACTATAATAAATCTTTAAATAAAACAGCAGAAAAAAAAATCCGTTTCAGAAGTGTTCGCTCGATTCAGTTTACCCAAAACATATTCGCTGACGGTCTTCTTTCTGTATACACACTAAACCAGTAAGAAAATAATCAACTAACGCAAACACAATTCAAAACTTAATGTATTCCAGTTTTGTGGACTGGAATTCCACTAACAAACATTGAAGTAAGAGACATCTATGATCAATGCATTGAAACCTCTGTTTCCGTTCATCAGTCATATGACATCTGTTTTTGTCTTTCGTGTTTTAAAAAGTTTTTTCTCGTTACCGCCGGCTGAGAGGTGGGGGAGGAAGAAGAGAAATATAACGTCAGCTGGATGCCTCAAGGTAGGGGTTCATAGGAGTGTTTTGAGTATTGGAATAGATGTGCCACAGCTATCCACATATGCAAAGGCGAGATTCACCTTCAGACAAGTCTCCCATTGTCACCATTTTAAACCCTTTTTTTAGGTACTCACAGCGGCACAGCCATATCCTTCTCAATAGGGCTACTACGTGTTATCTTCTCCAAACGTGAGCTACAAAAAGGAAGACAATTGTATTGTAGTTGAGCTTTGGTTTAAGATCCGGAAAAAAAAAAGTCGAACACAACACAAACATTCTTTGCTGTAAGGGTTTGGTCTTTAAAGGGTAATGGAAAGGTGGGCGGGCTTTCGCACTTTTATTTAGCTTCCATCAAGAAATGATGTGTAATGAAAAAGGACAACTGATTAAAAGCAAATGAACATATTATTTCGATAACAATCATTTCGTTAAGATTAAATTAAATTGTTGGTCATTGTAAAATATAACTAAAATGTTAGCATAATACGCTGTCTCCTACTTTATTATTGTATTGGCTTTTACAATGGATGTCAAAAAGCAGTTGTTAACCAATAAAATTCCTTTCGGCAGGCCTACAGGCTGAGGTAGTTTTCAAAGTGTTTTTGATTGAATTTATTGGGGTAAGTGCAGAATAAAAACACTTTAAGTAAATACACTTTTATCATTTTATTTTCATTATAAAATTATAAATACGGTAACTAATTACCCTAATAGGTTAACTAATTATCGTGCAAACTTTTTGTTATTAAAACTGAATGCAGTGATATTCCAATTGAAATTAACAGGCCCAGTGAAAACCGCCACCTTATATACCCCTAACGAAATATGAGCGCTATCGAGAAACTAGTTATTGATTTGTAGATTAATCATCAAGAGCTTTTCAACGTTACCCCACAAGACATGGTTTTAAAAATTTCGAATTTCCACCCCCACAACCCCTGAATCGTTGGTGTCACCGTAAACTTCTTAGGGAGTAGTACTATAATGTATGCAGACAAAGTTTCCATAGGGGCTGATATATATATTTTTCAAAATTTCAACCCCTTGGGCCGATTTGCCGAACCGAGCTATTTAGCCTAGAAATAACATAACAAAATTTGGTTCAAATATCTTCAAAATTATATATATATGACATGGTACCGATTTCAATAGGTGGATTTTTCTTCGATATCTACTTAAAAATACAAAATGTCAATCGTTTTCAAAATAAATATTTTTAAAAAAGAAGCTAACTTCAACCATCACTAGTGACTAGTACTACTCTTTTTATTAAGGTAATTCTGGATTAAAAATCATAGATGTATGAATAGCTGGGGGTGTTTCAGATTGTAACCACCAGTACTCGAAATGAGACGGTATACGTCGGTATGATTCGGTACTTCTTTTTATTTTTCTTCTTATACCGCCACTTTTTGACAAAAAAAAACGATGCAAAGCGGTATAGCTGATGTTATTGCTTCGGAAATACATCCGTCATTTCTAAATATCCATTTCGAGCACTGGTAACAGAAACGAATGCTTGTGGCGATTCAATCAACGTCTTTACCCTTCTTTTGCCAGTACATTGTGCAATCCAGGAATAGCACTGGATTGAATAGCACTTCAAACACTCGAAAAAAAAAGTACAGTTTTTTTTTTTAAAAATATGATCATTATACTAAGGAAAGAGAGGACACGATGAATAAACGACAACATGTCCTTGAAACGAGAACGACTGGTAAGCCTGATATACACTAAATTCTGAAGAACGTAATTCGGCTCAAATTAAGCTGAATGTTTCATCTTACGAGATCGGAAAGAGGGATTACTCTTTTCAAGCGGATTTTTGCCCGAGAAAAGATTAGAAACTTCCGCTAGAAGAAACAGGGATCTATGGTAGCTCCTTTCGATGGGAATATAATGTTTTTAGATAAATTTCCATACATTGAGATGAATATTTTCATTTTTTAACATAAAACCGACACAACAAAACCTTTAAAATATAATTTTAAAAAAACACACAAAAGGGAGCATTTATTCATAATGGTCAATAAAAAATATTAATAATGTTTTTTATGAATGACAAAACGAGAAAAAAAAACTTTACCACCGGGGGAACTGAACCTTCTGCCTCCCGGTTAGTTATCCAATGCTTTATTTCCTAGGCTAGCCTTCACTGCGAAAGAACACTTTCAAAGGGTCCCTTTCGTCCCGTCAGGTAGCTGATAATAGCTTTCAAAGATTTCTTCTTATATATCTTTTACTCCTGACGTCTTTTGATATATTTTTGTCACTGAGAATAGTTATCAGGTCTTCATACTTTTAACTGAATGCTTCGTCTTTCGATAACCTTCGCGGTAACAGATGGCGGAAAACAAACTTGACAAGTACAATGGTCCATTGAGAGCCACTCTAAAAACTTGAGAAATCATCATTTTAAGTTTGAAGAATAAATTACATCCATAAAACATCAGAATCATCGGAATCCTATCTGAAAAGATCCCATTTTCTATCCAAAACGAGAGTTGGAAGCCACTCTTTTTGATTGAAATTCAACCATTTTCGACGAAAGCACTTTCTCATCGACAAAAGAATGTAAATTTCCGCTCTCCTGATTTAATGTGTATCAACCGACTGATCACACACACACAAGAGTGAGATAGAGAGTAAGTGAGACCATTAATTAACTCCTGTTACAAACACTAGGCGCAAGAGTTGAACGCAAAAAAAAAAAAATCCTTTTAGCATTCTGAACGAGTTTCAATTTGCATATTTTTCTCTGCTTTCAACGAACAATCACCACTCGCATGCAATTAAAGCAAATTATGTTGCCAATTCGTACTCTTTCTGTTCTATGAACCTTAAATGTACTACCCCATTTGTATGTGTGTATGGACACTAATTACTTACACTAAATAGCCCAGAGCATAAGTCTTGAATTTACAGCAAAACATTAGAATCATTGAGACTCTTATCTGCTCGTGCGGTTTGACCTTCTCCGCTATTCAGTCCGATGTGAGAAGATAAAAGACGCAATTTACAATAGTAGAAAGATGTTGTTCGTTACTAATGCCTCTAACTGCTAATTGGCTTACCCACGTTCGAATCTCGGTCAGGAAATTCCTACTGTTTTCGTTCAAATATTGTTGCTAACTACCAAATTCATGTAAATATTTTTTTTTAGTTTAGACATCAGTAATCGTTCATAATAAAATTGATTACTCCCGTTAGAAAGTATGGAATATATAAAACGATTCGGATTCTAATCTGACACCGTCTTCAGGAAATACAGTAATCTCTGGTTTCACACTTGTGTTTAAAAATATTAACAGTTAGAAAAATAATCCAGCAGTATCACACACAACTTTAACCCGTATTCGCTGTGAATAAGGAATCATATGAGACTCCGATATGTCACATATATTACGTACTTAACAACAAGCGTATGAAGTCCATATTAAATATATATATTAATAAACCACAGATATCTTATGTACACTAATTGTTTTCTCCCTCTTTAAATCACATACTTTTTAACTCACGTATCTATGGATGGTAAGGTAAGTCAATTGTTGACAAAACAAAAACCTTAAGGTGGCAGAGAGGTTATCGAGCTCTCTTTCTGTGCGTGTGGTTATGTGTTCAATTCCCGCCGGGATCCACTGAACGTGGAGGGGTTCGGAACCCACTTTACCATAACTGTAGATCTTATCCTTAGAAGCTCACCAGCTCGTTTTGGACGTTAATAAAAATTCAATCAATCAACAAAAGTAAATAACTGTTTTTCTTTTTTTAGGGTAGCAGTCGTTCTTTAAATAAAACTCTACGTAACTTTGTTATCAAATGCTGGAGACTTCCACAAATGTTATTGATGAAAAACGATTACAGAATTGCAACATGATTTGAGATTTATCGAAAGAATTTGAAAAGGATTGTTATTATAATTTTGTTGATTTTCGATGACAGTAGCTCGAATGACTATCGTCTAAACACAGAAAGTCCTATTTTCGAAAGCTTGAAAAAAAACACGAGTTAATCGAGTGTGCAATAAAAAAAACATCGTACCTGACTTACCTCACCTCCACGTTCCCTTGGTCACTAATTTTATTAAATTTCACTAATTTTATATAAAAGAGAAAGGTTATTTTCTTAAAGATAAAAATATAAACAAAACTACACCAGGATTCGATCCCGGGTTCTCTGCATTAGCTTTCCGACATGCTACAAATACACCAAATTGGCAACCCGAAGCAGCTGCTAGGAAGTAATATTTACTTTTTAAGGAGTAATGCGTCTGCGCGAGAATGACCTCACCTTGATAGGACATTATATGTTTAGACACTATTGCTCAAATGGTGAAAAATTATAAGCCTATATTTCATCGTGGTTGAGAAGCCGGAGAGAAAAAACCCGTTGGGAAGAGCAAGACATCGTTGAGAGGAAAATATTAGACGGGATCTTCGATTCGTATGCATTCGTGATGAAAACTGACTTAACCTTACCTACGATAGAATGCAACGGCGAATGTTTGTTACTGTGGCGATGAGCTAGCAAGCTCCTAAACCATAGAGCTAGTCAGTATATATGCAATATGTTCCCTGTACGTTATAAGAAACATAAAAATTTTAGATATGATGATGCGTCTTACGATTTGAGGATATTTGATTTGTGTTCACACCATACAGAGAAAAATCGATCCATCAATTTTAACTAAACAGGTCCAGTTAAGGGTATTCTGGTACCGTCAACAAAACATCTGGTACTACGAACTGCACAAGAGCCAACTTGTATGGTACATGCAGCGAAACACAAATGGTAAAAAGGGTTCTGGTTAACGCAACTAAACCTAGAGTAACAGATACTGAACAATATAGTACCAACAACTGAACGATGTTTGGTTGAACTCCAACAAAACTTGTCTGATGCCAGTTACTATGTATTATACAAACTCTTACTAAACATTAACAGTAACAGGCATCAAATGCGTAATGAGGAGAACGTAACTGGGCGGTTATAGTTGCTGCAGCCATACATCCAGTAGAAAGTATATTTATTCACTGAATGTCTTGGAAATTGGCAGCCAATTTGTTTGAGAAATGTCGTCGATCCGAACAGTAAAGTAAACGTCATTATGATACTCTTGAGGTGTCTCACTTCTGTAAAATCACGAATCAGTTTTCTTCATAGCTCTATTCTAACACAGGATCAATTAATAAAATTTCCACGTTTCGAATAATTAGTCTACATAAATGTCTTTACTCCAGAAACTGTTTCCGTAACATAAAAGGACTAGTAAAATGCTCTACGTTCGACAGAAGAAACGGTGGAACATGGATAGAGTGTTGGACAACAAGGTAAACAAGCAAATCTAAAGGTCGTGAGTTCGAACCACACTCCAGATCTATATTTTCTTCGCTCGTCAATACTCTTTTACTATATGCGTCCAGTAACAGGCACTATAGCGTCTGGTACACTGCTTACTGAACGCATTGTTCCGTTCATTAAATACCTTTAACTAAATATGTTCAGTTGCCACAGCCGAACGTTCGGCAGGTTCATCTGGAACTATACGTTTGACTGCCTGCAACTGAACGTTCAGTGACTTTTTTTTTTCTGTGTGCATTGAGATGTGTTTGTGTTTACTTGTATATGGCATGACAAGCGACGAATTTAAAGTACAAGTATCGACGATTTCAAATGAGTTATATAAATGTTTGTATCTGTTACTGATGCTTGGAGATTGTCTTGAGTATTAAGAACTGAATGGAAAATATCTATTACTTTTGTTTATACAAGATATGAGAATAATCAGGTAAGATTTATAAACACTGAATCTGATTAGAATCTGAATAAAGCATGATTATATTATTGATAGATGAGCTGCAGCATGATGTCTTGTTATTGAATATTCTTTACATTAAACTGTTTCTCAAACACAAAGAACCTTAGGTCACCTGCATAGAAGATATAATGCGTGTATGCATAGAATAGAACATCCTTATAATAAATAACTATAGAGACAAGTAATAAGTTTTGTTTCTTTGGTTCTGAAGAACAGATACAGGGAGTTTATTTAAGAATGAAACACTGGACTTGTGCCTATTTGCCGTTGATACGCCAGTTTCCGCTCGTAATCAGTTTGTTGCTCTCCCCTGACTTTGGGTTACATCATTTATTTATTGCAAAGCGGAATTTGTGTTACTGTCCACAAAGTTTGCGTTTCTTTTATTTATTTCACTGTTTATTTGCCATGTCCTCATGTCCAAGTATCGACTCCAGAAGCTAAAGAAGTGCCATTGACGAATAAAAAATAGTTCGTGATAATCTTTTATATATTATAGCCCGAAATATATGTGACATGAAACTGAAATATTTTGTACATGAACACATTAAGGTTCAATGTTTTTTTGCACAAAATATTACGTTTTTGTGATATTTATATTTCAGGTTATAAATTTACATGAAAGATTACCTCGATTTTTTTTATTCGTCGATGTTACTTGTATCCCTTAGCATCTGGACTCCTCGAATATCATGTACTCTTCCTGAAAAGAACGAGAGGTGATATACAGAAGTAGATACATTATACACCTGGGGGTTAAAAAGTCCAACAGAACATCCTGTCTTTACTTATGTTATTGCGATCTGAGAATCTGTTTTCCTTTACTTATTTATATAATTATTGACTTAGCTTATATTTACGGGCCGGACAGATAGCTATGGTCTTACGATTTCCCATCAAATGTCTGAGAGATGACATCCCTCGATGAGTACCCTTCCGGGGAAGAGAACGCGAAAGTAGTCAGAAATGCTTTCGTCTAGATACCATACAGGCATTCGTTTCGTGAAAGTTAGGGAAAACTAAACCAGTGTGCACTCGAACTTGCGTCCTTCCCGAATCCGAAGTCTGTAATTGTAACCACTGTACCGTTTGTATTTAAACGTCTAGACATTCGATAAGCATTGGACAACCAATTTAGGTTTATATAAAGGTCAAAGTCGGCCTCTTTCCTCTCTACTAATTCCCAGTTTTCACCAAAATTAGCATGGTTTCTTCACTCGCCCAACAGAAGCTGTGTACGGTCCTAAAAGATATTGACCCGGGATATTTCGACTTTCAAAGTCCAAATAACTTTATAAATAACATCCCGTGCGTTTATACAACCCACACAACAGCAAAGTTATTTTGGTTCCGTAAGAGGTAGGAGTTCCTACAGCATTGTGAGAAAAACTTCGAAACAATTTTATCTATTTGGAAATGAGATATGAACATTCTCACTTCACTAAAAAAATGAGAACTCGCTGGTCTTATATCCAAACTCACGCGTTCTTTATTTTAAATTAAATAAGAATATTGATAAGGATCTTATTTCTAAGAAAATTATTTCTTGGTTTACGGATAATAACTTTTTTCTCGATTTTAAGAAACCGTCTCTTACAGTGTTGTTTTGAACCAACACAATAATTACAGTAAATACTCGTCCTTAAGTAAATATGGCTTATTTTTAATGTATTATTTTCATATTCTATACGTAATTATGTTTTCGTGCCCCTTTGTATAATTAACTAATTAAATTATTGGAGAATGATAATATTTTTAAAAAAATTAGCAAAATGCATTTTCCTTTAGTAATGTACACTGTTAGCGTCCATGAACTTATCATAAAATTATGAGTGAGTTTGAAAATATCGTTTTGCTCTTATTTGCACTCGTGAACCATCCATTTGTGGCGTTGAGCGTCGGTGAAAAGACGGCCAAATACGTATTTCAACGTACTCTGAATTAAGGTGTGGCTATTTATCCAAAGCACCACTCAATGAATATACGTTAACTTTGTGAAAAGAAACGCAAACTGCACTTATCAATTAGCATGTGGCCTGAAGTCACGGAGGGACAGACGAATTAATTGCGAACCGGTTAAGATAAACACTGCATTAATTGCGTTCATAAATGCACTTCCTATATAAACAAGTAATATAAACGTGGCGATGATATTTTGTGAATAAGATAAGAATTATTTTACAACTTGGAAACGCGTTGCCACATTGAGTTTAGCTATTATTCAGAAGAAGAAGAAAATATCCCTTTAGGATCCCAATTATTGCTTGCATTTCTGCTGTGAATGTAACATATGATCCTGAAGACACCTGGTATGGCTACAGAAATTCTTAATACATCCTCAGGAGAGGCACACACGTGCAAGAGACCCGGAATTGCCTTCATAAGTTTATGACAAGCCGTGAAAAGCGTTCGCGAGAATATATGGGAGGTGGAAACAGGTTGAGTTGCCGCTGGCTTTAAATAAGCAAATGAAAATGTTTAGAACATATGTTAATTCTCCTAAGCTTCAGCAATGATTATATATTTATATAAAAAGAGAAGGAAGTTACTTGTCAGCCTCGGTCTTGACTTTTCCACTCCCTTGTTTGCTGCTAAAAACAACAAAAATAAAAAATGGTGTTGCACAAAACAGAACTCATTGATAAAACATGAATTGATAATTTTATATCCCCCAGCTTCTTTTTATGGTGACGCAGGATATCAAATGATAGATTAGCTTCTTATCAGAGTTTCAGACCTTGCTCTTTGACCTCTCCCTCTTCTCTCCTGTGCCATATCCTTCCGTTCAGCAGATTCCTTAATTTCTCAACTTCTGTTCCTTAAGCGATTTGTTTCTATTGAAATAACACGTATTCAAAACTCTTCCAGGGCTTTTCCTCAGTCGTACCAGTCTAATATTGCCTTATCCGACTTCCTCATCTCATCCGGGCCTAAGCCAAAAATGACTGTAGGCTATAAATAAATTAATCTATTCAAAAGTTTTTAATTTATTATTATTATTATTATGAAGTATCTATGTGATGCATACGAGGACACATGAAACAATCATGTATCGTTCCACACGATGCAAAACATTTTCTTCTCTGCATCTTCTATAGTAATATTCCCCCCAACCTGTGAATGCAGAACTTACAGAGTGTTTGGAATGAAGTTTCCTCTTTCTGAAAATTTAATTTGTTCCTCATACAAATTGGCTTTAATCATCTATGGCTCATGCTGTGATAGGGTAGGGGTAGTAGATATGCGGAAAAGAGTGCGCCAGGGCCTAAGTTAAAAGTATCATCTCTGCATTTTCTTGTGTGGCAGGAAAAATTCTGGGAAGTCTCAGTCAGGATGATCGGCCACTGCAATAGAACGCATCCCCCCCACCGAATGAAAAGACAATGCTTTCCGAACTGAGCTACGGTCGCTCAGTGTATAGCATATCCAACTTATCTTTAAGAAGCTAGAACATCACGGGTAAAAAGAAAAAGGACTCTTTTTGACCAGGCATTGTTTGTCGTCATCCTTTCATCCAATGAAGTAATCATGCAAACTTTAGTGGATATTAGTCCAACTATGTGGATTTAAGTTAATTAAAATATGCTGACACTTTATTACAAAACCAGACACTAAGCATAGCACTGACCGCTCGAGCACACTAGTGTGCACTAGTCCAACTCATACGAACAAATCCAAACATTGTACTATTCCATCTTTCTACTCGACTTGGCTCTAGTATAATTTAGAACTGCCTTCTAGTGGCGAAAAGTCTATGGAATCTGTTGTCACTGACAGACAGACAAGATATTAGGCTCTAGTTCTATCCCGACGCGGCGTTCATTACGTCTGTGATGTTGATTGCATTCGATTCAGGGCTGAAAGCTTAGATAGGATATTGGTTCAGTAAGCATTGGTTGCATCTAGTTTTTTTGTTTGTTTTTTTAATTTTCGAGAAAATGAAACATAGTACTTTAAATAAATCTTGCACCTGAAGACGAGAAAAGAGAAATTAAAACATTTCAGATGATTATAATATTTTCGTAGCCTTTTTGTCCTCATATCTTTATTTTGTAGTTTAAATGAATGAGTTTATTTTTGGCCTTTGGGCATCTAAGGTTCAGGTCGTTTATTTTGTAGCATTTTGTTCTGAAATAGCGTGCAGAAGTACCTCTCAGAATATAAATAATACTTTTGTGGAAAATGAAAACTAAGAATATGAAATAAGATGCCAATTTCATGATGAATATATAATAATAATAATAATAACCACGGGCGTTACAGAACGAAAGCTCCTGAGCCTGCCCCAACGTCGTCTGTCCGCGGTTGGTGGAACTGCGTCCACCTAAGTGACGGTAGTGTGGTCAGTACTGCGCACCACCTGGCCACGAACAGGTGTATTAGGGGCTGTCTAGACCGAGTGGCTTTCGCGTCTTTATTCACGTGACTCCCCAGTTTGCCTTACGGCGCTGGGTGGACGCCGAAAAGTGAGACTCCAGCCGGGACATGAGTCTAACGCTGTAACCACTAGACTATGGAGCCACTTATGATAAATATATAGGAATGACAAATTTCAATATCAGATTGACGGAACGGATACGTGACATAAAATATGATGATACAAAAACTGTATTTAGTCTATAACAACACTTGTCCTCTACAGATCATATCATAGGAGAGAAAATATTATATCGCTAAGTATCAGAAATGGGCAACCATGCTATACGTAGAAAAACTCACTTAAATACTGACATTAGAAGCATATCTAAGAAAATGATACATGCCTTAGATAAAATATGAACTCAAGAGATTAGCAACACTATTAATATGTGACCCACATTGCTGATTGTGTTTCCGGTGTGTTTGGTGCAAAAATTTAAGGTTCATGTAAAGCAACTATTTATAATAATGGATGGCAGCACTACCTCCGTATACATTTAATGTATTTTTTTATCGTTGCACGAAATTTCAATACTGCTCTTACAAATTCAAGCCTAGAAGTGCTCTAACTTTCAGGGAAGAAAGTTCATAACCAATTCAAGAGTTCGATCAATGCCGATTTTTTTTTAATTTTCGTTTTTCTTCATTGTTGAAATCGTTTGATTGTTGTTGTGAATATCGAAACCTATACCAATGAAGTTCTTTCAACAATGAGCAAGAAAGGAAATTAAAAATCGGCATTGATCAAACTCTTGAATTGGTTATGTATGAACTTTCAGGGAAGCAAGTTTGAATTCTCTAGGCTTGAATTTGTAGGAGCAGCATTGAAATTTCGTGCAACGATAAAAATACATTAGACATATACGGAGATAGTGCTGCCATCTTTTGTTGGAGATCGTTGCTTTACATTATCCTTAACGATGTAGAGCATCCCCGCCATCTTGGTACTCACTTTCCATTGATTTACACGGGAATTGTTTTACTCATGTTATGCCTCTCGGAAGTAGAATATTTAAGTTCTGCTTTCACAAAATTAGTCTTGGTGGTTGTTTTGACTCTTGTGTCGTTTTGGTTTGTGAAGTTCCTTCAAATATATAAGTATAATGTGTTATTAATAGTTTACCATATAAATCACAATATGTTAACGGGAAATTATATTGTTTGTGTGTAAAATATTGCATTTCTATAAAATAGCATGAGTAAAAGAGAACATGACGATAAACTGGGCGAAAACGGAAGTTAAAAGTATGCTTCTGAGAGTTATAAGACGAGTAAAACAATTCCCATGTAAATCAATGGACATTGCGTACTAAGATGGCGGGGGTGATGTACACCGTTAAGAAACTACATAGATATTTGCTATATAATTTTATTATTTATTACTACTCCTATTATTATTATTATTATTATTATTATTATTATTATTATTATTATTATTATTATTATTATTATTATTAATAGTAGTAGTAGTAGTAGTAGTAGTAGTAGTAGTAGTAGTAGTAGTAGTATTGCATTTTAAATTGTCATTAATTTGTTCCCGTTGTCTTTTAACGGGCTGAACACCCCACACCTCTCTGTCTCCAAAATTAGCATTTTTATGTGAAAGAAACAGTAGAATGGATATAGAAAATTCCTATCAATACTTTCTGCCCAATAAGAATGTACAGTCCTTTCCCACTTTGAATTATTTCGTATGTATAGAAATGATTTTATATATATATATATATATATATATATATATATATATATATATATCCATGTATTAGCATATTTTATATTTTCGCAAAACTCATTTCTAGGTGAGAGAACACAAAACTACAGGAGGCAGGATAGTGTCTAGCGTTAGCTGATGCGGGGAAAGAACTTCCAATCTTGAAACAGATATTATTTGGAACAGGAAAAACGATTGAAAGTTGAAACACTACATTTTAGTCACTTTTCATTCGTATTACCTCATTTCATTCAAAGCAAATTTGTTGGGCAGAGTACATTAATAACAATTACATATGTTTACTGTTTTGAAATCATTGTCTACATTTGATTTAGAAAAAAAAAAATGACAGCCTATTTAACTGACTATTTTGACTAATTTTAGTGCCTTTTTTCGGTCTCCCTTAATCCTGAAAAACTTATAGTATTTATAAAGTGATCTTTTGTTTTAGTAGTCCAGCTAGATTGTATTGGGTAGGTGCAGAAATTCTATCGGTCGGTTTAGCGTTGTGGCTACCGCATCGTACAGCTAATCCGGTGACCCGGGTTTGGTTCCCGGCGGGTGACGTTTGATCTTTTTTAAAGAAAAATATAGAAGTGTTAATAGAGAAATCCTTTACAACGACAACAGCGAAGAATGTAATAAGCATTCGAAATCAACTTCAGATCGACATAGTAAACTCTGCACTCTATTTTGTACATATTATTTAGGCTCAGAGGTAAAATGATGCATTTTTAGGGCCTAGAAATCCTAGTTTTAGTTATAATATTCTCAGTCGACGGATCTAAATACCAAACTAGACAGGCACCTTGAAGAAAGACCAGAGTCAGCTTCTTCCAAAAGCAGAATATAGCTATGACGTCCTGCAACTTTACAATGGCTGGACATTTGCACAACTCATAAATATACGATTTCAATAAAGGTTTACGTACGTGTATATTCTCATATCACTGCACACACAAGGTGCAGAGTAAATAAACTTATTTGTAAAATATTGTACTTGTTTTGTGGTACATTTGCACGCATAATTCTTGGTTTTATAAGACATAAACTTCTCGGCTTTCGTCATGGAAGATTTATAGTCGACATCAAGCAGCGGCCATTCTTGTTTAATTGGGCAGCCTCAGAATTGATGATCATGAAACGCGGATGGAATAAATTTTCCTATCACTTCGCAAAACTATATTATAATAATAAAAGCCGTAATGCAAGACCCCTCCTCCGGTTTACTCAACGCTGGCCACACCTGTTTCTCTTTGGAAGGCCAGAGGCCTCGCGCAGGTTACAGGGTTGGAAGCAAAATGAATTAATAATTGTTACGTACAGCTCATATTATGAGTTCTGTGTTGCAATAAAGCTTACAGAACGAAACAATCAAAGTGAAGTTTATTACCATATCATATTTTTTTTTACTGAATCAAGTCTTTTTAAGCAAATCTTTACTACGTTATTCCTGACACAGAAGAATGGTGAAGTTTATAGATTTCTCATTGAGGGCCAAGAGTTTGCATTAGTAATTAATATTTAGGTGCAGAGACAGACAAGTTATGTGTCTAGCGACTTGCAAAACAAGTTTACAAAGAATTCGTCCTTGTAATCCATTCATTCATTTACTTATTTTCTCCCACATAAGCCGTGCCTCTCATTATAGAAAATTACAACCGAGACTTTAGTGAACTGTTGCGTGCACAATGCAGGAGACTAATATAATTATCCGAAGACACACTTAATTTGGGAAGCAATGACATTATTCATAGTTTCAATCTGTTCTTACTATTGAAGTCGTAGGCTTAACTAATATGGCTTACAGAACTCGCAAGTTCAGTAACATTCACCATTTGGCTGGGTCAGAGTAAGTCAGTCTTCATCACAAACACCTACCTCTTGAAAATCCCTTCTCATATTGTCCTACCAACGACGTCTTCAATGGTCTCTTTCCCTCTGGTTTCCCAACCATGATGGAATATAGTGTTCGTCCTCCACCCCATCCGAGTTACATGATCTTCCCATCTTTGTCGTCTTGATTTCATTATTTTTATAATACAGTATCGGGTGAATCGTACGGTTTATGGACTACTTGACAATCTTCTCCTTTCTCCAGTTATCTCGTCCCGTTCCGGCCCATATGTCCTTCTGAAGGCCTTATTTTCAAACACTCACAATTTATGTCCATTTGCCAGGGGTGTACTCAAATGTTCACAACCATAAAGTACTACCGGCAGAATATTCGTTCTGCATACTTTCAATTTCAACTTTCTTGGCAGTAATCGAGAAAATAGGAGCTTCTGGACTGAACGTTATCCGATCCTAAGCGAGTTTTTATATCTTATATGACCGGTTCTACTTTCTACAAAAATATGGTCCCAAGTATTTAACTGCTTTATTTTCTCTATGATCTCATTCTTAATTGTTATATCTTTGTTTCCTTCTTCCTCTGCGTTTCATCTCGTTATATATTTTGAGTTTTCCACATTCATCTGTAGGCCTATTTTCTCCCAAGCTTCTACTAATGTTACCATGTAGTACATATATATCGCCCCCTATTAAATAACTATCTACCGCGTAAACGAAGAGATTCTTCAAGCCATTCAGTACTAGCCCATTTTTGCCATCTTTAATTTTTAGTCTCATATTTTCATCCAAAATTAAAATAGTGGAGACAAAGCATCACCTTGTTTCAATCTGCTGTGAATCTCGAAATTATCTGGCATAATACTACAAGTCGTTTGGGAAGAATGGCGACCAAAGCCTCTATTGAAGGTACAATCCAACATTTGCCTCTGGGACTGAGGAAATACTTTCAAACCCAAGTAAAGATGACCGGCATGAGCTAACAAACGATGGGTTTGCCGACTACCCAGTTCTCTTCCAAATTCAACGATTTTAAGCACTAGACAACGATGTTAGGTCATTAAAGTAGGAACTTCATTATGCCTATGGGAATTTCAACAAGCTATGTCTTTGATTAGGTTTCTTAACTGGAAACAGATAATTCTGTTGTGAACTTCATAGCTTATAGCAATTTCAAAAATATAAATATTTTTATAAACATTGTTTCTCTGGTTGCTTAAGGCGGAATCCACGTATAGTTTCCCGCCTTTTTCGTTTCACGTCGATTATTTACAATTGAGTCTAGTAGAAACAATGACCTCTCTCAAAAACGATACTGGACTGACTGCAGCCACTGAAAATTTAATGAATATATGAAGTCAGGGATTAAGCTTTGGATCACACTTAATCTCGTTTGTCCACTTCCAGTCTAAACCAATATGAACCAAAGTTTCCGTTCCCACTCAGTTTTCTACGCTTAATAACGCTGTTTGGCCCGTTTTTTATTTATGTTTTGATTCTAGGAAAAAATGTAAATATTATTTGCAGTATTTTCTATTCTATGCAGACTACGATATTCTCTTACATAAATAATCAGGAATTAAGACTTAAATAAAAAATCGGGTCATACAGAGATAAGAAGCGAATAAAACTGAGTTAGAACTGAAAATTTAGTTCACATTGGATTAGAATGGAAGTGGACACGAGTTTAAATATTTGCTCTGGCGTCTATCTTTCAACACTAATTGCAAATAGTCACTCCAGTATCGTTTACGTAGAGCTCGATGAGTAGAAATGTTAATAGTCAACGTTTATAGAACTAACTATAGGTTGTGTCAGACGTGACGTCGTTGACTCAACCAAGGATATTAGAATTAAATAATAGACCAAAATTAAAAACCTGAACCAGACAAACCAAGTTCAGGCTCCCATCTTGATATGTATAGCTTAGAACATCGACCTCCATTAATACGATACTGGACTGACTGCAGCCATTGAAAATTTTATGAACATGTGAAGCTAGGGAGCGGTGAGGAAACTTAATCTCGTTTGTCCACTTCCAGTCTAAACCAATATGGACCAAATTTTCGATTCCAACTTAGTTTTCTACGCTTGATATCGCTGTGTGGCCCGTTTTTTTTATTTGTCTTAATTCTTTCAAAAAACGTAAATATTATTTGCAGTATTTTCTATTGTATGCAGAGTGCGGTATACTCTTACATGAATAACTCACGAATTAAGACTTGAATCAAAAAACGGGCCACACAGCGATATCAAGCGTATAAAACTGAGTTAGAATTGAAAATTTGGTCCACATTGGATTAGACTGGAAGTAGACAAACGAGTTTAAATATTTGCTTTGGTGTCTATCTTTCAACACTACACTGCAAAAAATAGCTGTGTTAATTCAACACAATGCGGTGTCCCAGCGTGACTACCACTTTTGTGTGTTAAATCAACACAACACACGGTGTTGATTTCGGTACTGTGACAAAAAAAAAGTTTCGGCTGCAGTGAGATTTGAACATGGGTTGCTCGGATTTGAAGTCGAGCGTCTTACCGACTTTGCTAAATCGCCAGACAGAAAAAGCACTAGATGCAAACGATATTTAGTTAACAACATTTGATTTAAACGACTACACTATAGATTTAAACAGTGTATGGGATCAAATATATGTTGCTGAACCCCCAAAACAAACTAAGTTACTTGCACGACTTATCCCATGGTTTAATCACTTCCTATTTGTCAAGTGAGAACCAGAATCCCATTCATTGAGAACATTCTATTTCTATGAAAGCAAGCAAGATGGCAAACACTTGAGTAGCATTACTGCTTTCTTAACGTAACAAGATGTGAAATGCTGCGATTGCTTTCATACAAATATAACATATTCTCAGTAAATGGGGATTGTGATCCCTAATTGACCAACGGAAAAGTGATTAAATCATGGCATAAGTCGTGAGAGTAACTTTGTTTGGGGTTCAGCAACATTTTTTTATCCTCTATATTGTTTCAAACTAGTAATCTTTTCGTCTGATGATTTAGCAAAGTCGGTAAGACGTTTGACTTCTAACTGAGCAACCTATGTTCAAGTCTAGCTTCAGCCGTAACTTTTTTTTCTCCCATTACCGAAATCAACACTGTGTGCTGTGTTAATTTAACACACAAAAGTGGTAGTCACGCTGGGACACCGCATTGTGTTGAATTAACACAGCTATTTTTTGCAGTGTAAGTAGTTACTCAAGTATAGTTTATGTAGAGCTCGATGGCTTAGAATTTAGGAGAATGCTATTTATTCGTAACTTCACATATTCATATGCTCGGATTCAGGGTTTTCAGTCTTGTCATATTGTCTATTTCTATTGGCCTTGGTTGAGTCAATGACATCGCGTCTAACACAACTCATTGTTAGCAGTTACCTTCTAGCATCAATATAGCTAATCTGAATACAAATATTATATAGCGTAAGTGATTCCCATATTCTTAGCTTCAAACAATCATTAGTTACTTAATACATCTGGAAAACAAGTGAAGAATCTAAACAAACTGGAATGATCGTTTGCAATATCAAGACCAATATAGAAATATGTAAAGGAGAGGTTGTCTCACATTACTGCATATTATTTGTATAAACGTTGGTTAACAGTAAGGGCTGCTTTTCATGAAAGCTTGCGTTGCTTGCGATTTGGGTGAGTAGCCAATTGAAACACGTGTTTCATTGCGTGTTCTACGTGTAACACGTGTTTCAATTGGCTACTCACCCAAATCGCTAGCAACACACGCTTGCAAGAAAAGCAGCCCTAACTTCGAAACTGTGTCCGAACACTTTCTGGGTATTTCAGTTTATTCTGAAGTTTCTATTAACATTTTTTAAAAGGATAATTGTATTCATTATTGAAGTACGAAACAAACGTTTGTGTATTAAAGTTATTTTCTGTTTATCTACACTCAAATTGTAAATAATCAATGAAAAAAAAGTGGAAAAATCTACTAGGATTCTGCCTTAAGAGGCCTCAGTACTCACGCCCCCGCTTCTCTGAGATTTTTAAAACTAACGGACAAATGAGGAGTAACAATAATGTTTTGGAAAGCGGTCTCAATAATGCTTAAGAATACATATCGAATGACCCAACCCACAATTTCGTTGTATTTGTTTTCGATGAGAAATTTGAACACCTGAACTATTACGTCATACTTTTACGGGTTGTCAAATTTCTCCTCTAAATAAAGCTGTTTCAAAATCTGAATTAGTTCATTTGGTGGGTCCTAATGACTAGTATGAGGATTGCTTTTGAAAAATTCAGTATTATCCTTCATTTTCTCATTGGTTTTAAAAATCTAAAAAAAGAAGGGGCGAGAGTACTCAGGCCTCTTAAAAGGTTACTTGAGATTATGATACAATTTTATTATCCTCCTCTCTTCCCTGTAAATTTTATTTTTTAAAAAATCGTTTTTCATGTGTTATTAAGTCGTAGCTTCAGTGAATGAATTGTTATTAACGCCCTAAACGAGCTGGTGAGTTTCTAAGGATGGGACCTACAGTTTTTGGTAAAGTGGGCTCCGAACCACTGCGTTCAATTGACCCCCGGCGGGATTTGAGCTCGTGATCACAAGCACAGAAGGCGAGCGCTCTAACCACGTCGTAGCTTCTAAGAATGGGACTAACTATTAACGTGGAATCCGAACCATGCTAGACTGTAAAGGAGAATGAGGGCTAAAGACCAAAATCCATTTGTGACCCATCTCCAATCTTGTTTCAACGCTAGCTGCATTACAGATCAGCACAATCACAGGCCAAAAATATTTTGAGGTATCGCTTGAGGATTATTTTTTAAATTTTATGTATTTTTTTTATTGTTTGAATATCAGAGGACTTTTACTTGACTTCCACATGATCTTCGGTTAAAAAAGAAATCTGCAGGGGTCTATAAAAATATTTTGAGTCATCATCTTGGCTGGTGTAGAATTGTTCAATTAACGAGCACGAGTCCTAGTCGTCGTTCCAATAGCATGGAAGATGCCTTAAAATTAATGCAGGGCTGTTGCCGCTTAAATTGTTCGGCGACAGAGAGACGCTTTGCAGGATAATATGATGGCTCTGATGTGATGTGATGTCATCCTACTTTCTCGCTTTTCTTTCTCTGGGTCACTTTCAGATGCAGAAGGACTCTTCGCAAATAATTGCAGCAAACAACAATTTTGTCTTTTGGCTCATCTAGAAGGAAAACAATAGTTAACGTTTCTTTTTTCTGAATCATTGATCTTGATAACAAAATAAAAATATTAACTCCTTCTGAAAGAAAATAATAAATTTTGGGTTGCTATGGTGTGCTGCTATTTCGCATTAGATTAAAACTAATGAAAGTTATTTTTCCCTTCCTTCTTGCATGGTACCAGGGATTCTGCTAGGATTTTCAGTTTGTGGGTGTAAAGTCAGAATTGGGGGGTGGGGTGAAAGTGGAGTTTTGCGCGGTTTATATCGATTTTTGACCGTAAAAATTTAAAAGTTATAGGGCTGCTCTCGACGGTTTTGGGGGTGTCACCCCTCACGGGGGAGGGTCTGGGAGAATCACTGGACGGTAGATACTTAATGGGCCCTGGTCAACTTCCAACATCCTCTCTCCAACCCTATTCCGGCCTGAGCCTCAGATGCCTAAAGGTCATAAAATAAATTTAATTTAATTTTACCTTAAATCGTTGATTACATAAATTATTATACGATTTCGCGGATATTCCACTTAAAATTGGAAATTAAAATATTTTGATGCTACTGTGTTTCAAAATATGATTATACTAAGTTAAATGGTTCAATAATTCCTGCCCGGCATGATCTTGGACTAACACTTTAGTTATGTGAAAACATTTGGTTTGCTTGCAGGTCTTCGTAAATTTAATAACTTTGGCTTTGCTATGACATTCAGTATAGATATTACAAGAGAAAATGAGTTGTTGATGACGTAGCTTAACCTAATTTTCCTGAACTGGACCAATGGGGAGCTAATTTAAATGAATGTGGTTTCGGAATGTGAAGCTAATTTAAATGACTATGGTTTAAATCAATCCACCCTGGAGTTTGACATAATTAATCTACGAGCTTCTAAAGCTACAAAGGTAAGTACATTGAATATTAATAAAGCGAATGTCGTAAGCCAGAATGCTGTTACTTGATTACGTAAAGGCTTGCTCTAAACAGTAATAATCATACAAGGCCTGCAAGCTATGAAAGTATTTAACAAGATAAAATAGGGCGTTTTAGAAAATGATGATCATAAATTTAAGGTTGAATTTCTCACACTAAAATAATAATAAAAAAAGTTTTGAAAAAGGTTGGAAAAGTAGGGAAAAGTTTGATAAAACGGGGAGATTGAACAGAACGACAAGGTGTACAGGTACTCTCCACATCGGACTAAGGTGTCATCAAGCGGGTGGAAGTTGAACTATTTATTGGATGCAGCACAAACGCAGCAAAGTTTTATCATCATAAGCGTTGAGTAGAAGAGTACCATGAATTTGTTGTATAAGTTCAAAGTCCAAGGTCAAAGTCCAGGTCAATGAAAAAAAAAATATGGCAACTAGGCAGTTTTTTTTTTTAAACTATGCATATTGAATTGAACTTGTAAAAGAAAGGACTTGATAGGGTGAGGTGATAGTACTAGGAGAGTTACATAATACGAAGGCAAAACTTGTAACATTTATTTTAATGTGAGGGGGGTGGGGGGTGGGGGTGGGGGGTTTATACATATTTGGAAGGCGGAATGTATTGTACAGAAAACAAGAAAAAGTGTGTATTAGGAGGTTAACACATTTTATTTTTATTAAGTTGGTATACATATTGCGAAGACTGAACTTGTCGTAAAGGATCTGCCCCCCGTTGAATCGTTGGTATACATATTGGAAAGATGAGGTTATCACATATTTTAGTTTCATGATTTCTTATGAAGTTCAGCCTTTTTTTTTAAATTTGGAGAATAATGATGTTCATATATAAAGTTTTTTGTGAAGGTTAAATTACAGACCGATTTAGAAAACGACTGATCACTAACGAGAGAGGTTTAAAACTGAAAATAATCTTTTCTCTGATTTGCACACGAACTATCATACTTATTTTGAAATCGTTCCAAGTTAAAGTCTAGGCTGATGCAATGTTGAGATTAATTAACTATGACAGCGACCGTACAATCTGATGAAAGAAGTGAAGGAAATGAGATCAGAAAACTTTGTATGATACTTGTTTTGAAACCATTGTACTTTATTTTCTGGCTTAGTTAAATATCTGATAAAACTAGAGCTAATGTACAGAAGATTAAATTCACGTGAAGAGATGATGCTTGTGTATAATCTTCTTTAAAGATTGAAACATTGTCTTAACTATTATTTGATGAAAACGGTACTCAACTCGTGACGTCTGATGTTAAAATGTAAACAGCGCGGTGAAAAGACTTCACTATCTGTGTTTTAAGAAGATAG
>JAGDQP010006996.1:463-27955 GCA_022664845.1 Lepisma saccharinum
TGTTAATACACCTTTATGCCAAATTTCGTATCCCTAGTTCAAACGATGTGGAAAATGGATTATGAAGTCAGCCATTTAGGATTCAAAATGATGTCTTTGCAGATATTTTGTAATCTACTAGTGATGATATACCGTCATACTTCGAAATTTCATATTTCAATTTTTAACATCTTTTTTCTTACAGAACCTCAAAATCGCTGATTTCGCAATAAACTCTTGTTCCTGTATAGCATGCTGACGTTTTGTGACACGCGGAACTCGGCTGCATGCACTGCCGTACGTGTTGATACTCCCCTCGATTCGCTCGCGTCGCTGCGCCAAGAATCCCACGGCAGGCCGCGCATCGAACTTGAGGAGTTTGGAGGAACTGCGTCTTTTTATCACAACCAGAATCTGCAGTGCACTGCGCCACATGATGCAGATATTCCCTCATACTCCAGAGCGCTGCGTCCGAATGGGGAAACTTCCACATTCTGCCTGTATAACATGCTCCTGGCAGTGCTAACGTTTGTGACGAGTAAAACTTGGTGGGACACGCAGGAGTATTGGAAGTTGGCGCGAGGAACTAGGCTCATCCATATTCCATTTCACCACTTTTTAAGGTTGAAGGAGTTGACTGGACAGTTTGCACCCCTGGTGCTTTTGCTCGTATTTCGCAGCTTTTTACACTTGTGTAATGTATGTACTCGCTTCGCCTCATTGGGGCGCTGCCCCCAGAATTTCAAGATGGCCTCGCTGGGGCGCACCCCTTTATCGCAATCAGGCTCCAGCTGGGAACTGTACCCTAGTAGGGGAGACGAGCCGAATTTATTCTAACCTACTCGTAATGGTACACCTTCATACCAAATTTCGTTTCTCTAGCTTCAGTCGTTATAAAGTGGGGTTTAGGCGGGCATTTTGGATAAAAGATGGACACATTTTTAGCGTTTGCTTATATTTTCGTGGCATACTCGTCATGATACACTGTCATACCAAATTTCATTTCTCTATCTCAAACGATGTGAAAAATGGTATTTCAGCTGCCATTTTGAATCAAAGATGGTGAATTTTTTAAAACGTTGTTATGTTTTCCTAAACTACTCTTGATAATACATCATTATGCCAAATTTCGTATCTCTGGCTCAAGCAGTTGGAAAATGGATTTATGACGCCCGCCATTTTAGATCCAAGATGGCGTCTTTAGAGATATTTTGTAATATTTTCATAATCTACTAATAATGTACTGTCAAACTAAATTTCATTATTCTAGCGGCAGCCGTTTAGACTGTGTATTCTTTAAAAGTTTAGGGTTGGCGGCCATTTTGAATCGAAAATGGCGACTTTTTCAAATTTTTAAAACGTTTTCTTAATTTGCTATCAATGATGTAGTTTCATACCAAATTTCACTGTTCTATCTTTAGTCGTTTAGGCTGTGTATTCTTTGAAATTTTAGGTTTGGCGGCCATTTTGAATCCAAGATGGCGACCTTTTCAAAATGTCGGAATTTTTCCTTTATCTACTTATCATCCTCTACCTTCATACCAAATTTCATGTTTCTAGCTTACTCCAAACAACCTAAACAATATGATGAGTGAGTCAGTGAGTGAGTGAGTGAGTCAGTTAGCCTAAAATGTGCAATTTTAGGGGTCCACAACTAGAACATAGTTTGAGATACGAATATGAAATTTTGAACATCTGCACATATTTACCATATCTCCTTAACGGCAAAAGCTCATATTCCTATCTTTAACATCTTTTTTCTTACTGGGCCTCCAAATCGTCGATTTTGCTATAAACTCTTGTTCCTGTATAACATGCTTCTGGCAGTGCTGACGTTTTCTGACATGAAGAACTTGGCTCATGCACTGCCGTGCATGTTGATAACAGACAGCTTCTCAAATCAAGCCTTCAGTTTGCACAATGCCATTCTCATTGCTTTCTGTTGTTTCACATGAATTCGGAACCTGTATTTGCTTGCTTATTGCTTGTGCCTATCTAACACAGGAAATAGGACAAAGATGGACTCTTAATGCTTTTTCTGCCTAGTCTATATTTATGCCTAACATTGATCCAAATACAGGATGGGTAGTATATTTGAGGCTTTGAGGACGTGAGATGTGTACTCCATATCTCCCTTGCAACTAATGTAAAAGCGCTTTCGTTTCAAGTGCATTATGGCCGAATATGATTTGACTCATCAGAAGAAGAAGAGCTCTCTGATTGTTGCCGTGTGCGCATATCACGGTGGTTTAGAAATTGCAACGTTTCGGAAAGTTTCCAAATTATTTTTGCTCGAAGTAGGAAACGAGTACAAAGCATCCAGAGGAAATCTGGCGTCTGTATCGAAATGAAAACGGCATGCCGAAGATTCTGACATTATCAGAACATTCGAATTTATACAGCATGTGCAAAATATTATTGATAATAACACTCGAAATTCCATGACGAACTTCGCGTGGAACTCCAGGTGTTTTAGGACACAATCAGACATGGGATGCACAAGGACCTGCGCTACAAGTCATATGCGATGAGGAGAGGTCACTTCATGTTTGCGAGAACACAGGCAACTCGCCTGCTTCGTGCAAAGCGGTTAGTCAACAAGGTGAAGAAGCAACAAGAACATGGTATGCTCTGTTTTTCTCTTATGAGAAAAACTTCGGTCAGGACCACATGGAAATGACCGCTTGTTATGTGCAGTTCGTCTAGATCAGTGTTTCCCAACCTGGGGTCCGTGACAAGCATGTAAGGGGTCCGCAATACTTTGTCATGTAACGAGAATTTACTTTCCGATATTTACATCATATTATACAGATTTCCTTTTATAAAGACCACGAAAGCCAAGTTAAAATCGAACTCAACAAACCCAAAGCAATACAGTAAATAAAGTGAATGAACAACATTTAATGAAGCGTACACGAAAAAAAGGGGGAATGTGGATGAAGGGTGATTTCTCGCAAAACGCACGTTAAAGACCAATTCCATCATTTACTCCCGTGTGTTTCATATTCTGAAAACAGCTATAACTTAATTTTTTTAGCTTTTGTATCAACATTTTCTGAGAGGTTAGTTGTCTTTGTGTAGTACTTGTTACGAGTAGAAACCCGTTTTTTAAATAAAAATAAGCTGTACAAAAATTTCTTGGTTTGTAGGCCGTGTACCATAATTGAAAACAAGGAAATAGTCTGAATTTCTGTTAATTGCTTTTCGACTCTTTTATCGGTTTTGTCGTGGAGTGGCGATTCATCCAAACTCTTTTGTTGAAGCTCAAGAGAAGTTAAAAGGAGGGACGTGCATTTGACGACAGAAACATGAAGACCTTTAATCTCACCACCACTTGCAGCCCTTTAGTCATTGCCAGAATCTCCCTTCACTCAAAAAATTTCACTGCAAATTGTGTAACAAGACGGAAAGAGATCACGAAGCTGGATCTCGTGGAAGAGTCCTGACTCGCTTATTCGTGGTCGTGATGAGGTAAGACTTTTTCTGGTTGATACAAAATTAGAACCAAAACTGAAGAACTTCAAGCTTCACGTTGAGCTCTCCGAATCGACAATAAGGAATACGATTCCTTTCCCAAGCTGAACGATTTTCTGTCGGCAAGTGAAACAAAACTTTCGAATGAAAATTTGGGAACATGAAAGAGCATTTGCTTTCTTTGGATTCTCAGCTGAGAGATTAACTTCCGGTTTCCCACGAGAAAAACAATTGGATGAAGAATCTTCTTTCTAAACAATAAAAATTAGTTGTCACAAAATGAAGACCAGCTTATTGAGTTGTCCTGCGATTGCTTCTTGGAGATGATATTTCCCAGTTTGTGTTTAATAGGAATGCTAGACTTTTGGATTTATCCACGGTCTTTGTATCCTGATGTTCCGAGAAAGGGAATTTCACATCTGATGTTTTTCGGGACTACTTGTGTGAGTCAACATTTTCTGTACTTGTTTGTACGAAAAATAAGTACGGAAAGAGACTTGATATTCAACCAGCTCTGCGCATTTAAATATCTACTTTGAAGCCACATATGAAAATGTTGACAGACGCAAAACTACTGTCATCACATTGAAAAATAGTAAGCAAACAAACTCAATAGTTTTTACTATTATTGCTATTAATTGACGTATTGCAGTATTGTTAGCAAAGCGTATTCAATTGTACTTTCATGTATTGAAATTGTACATTTTTTTTAAGCTATACATAAAGCAAAAAGGTCCACTGATACTTTATGTATAATGTTTTCCTTGGTTGTAGAAGCAGGGGTCCGCAAAAAAAAAAAAAAAAAAAAAAAAAAAAGTAAGTAATCAAGGGGTCCGCAGCCTGCAAAAGGTTGAGGAACACTGGTCTAGATGATCTTAGGGTTATGCACATCAGGTTTCCAGTAATGACAACAATGTTAGGAGTTATGAGTGGCAAGGAATGTGTGGTGCACCCCACTTCGTTTTAGCAATATTTTTCGCGTTATTCCTGTGGCGTTTTTAGACATGAGACTAATATCCATTCGCAAAGCAGCAATGCTTCTCTGTAGACCGCCATTGTCCAGGTAATGTCCGATAGAAACCACTTAATTCGCAAATATTGTCACATCAAGTCCCGTATTGAAACCGTCATTGCAGTGCAAGGCGATTTTATTGATTGGACATGTAATTAAACTACTGTTGGACATTCGTACACATTTTCATCACAATATACTAGGAACTTTGTCAGATAGATCTGTTTCATTTTATTCGCATGTATGTCTTCAAATACCGTACGTACTCGGTAAATACTACTACTAGTAATAATAATTTGTAAGCTTTGCTTTCAAGCCTAAGTTGCTTCTTTTCCCAATCATTTTCCGGTTCTTGAGAATAACCAGATCTGGTTTACACTCGAATATGAAAGGGTTCTCTGAATCAGCTATTTGAACCTTAGATCAGTCGTGAAATATTACTTAAAAATGTACAGCCAGTTTAGTTAGGTGATTTCTGAAATGATTTTCACTTCCCGTAAAGAACCACTTCATCTACATCTCGTAAGAGAGATTCTAAACTTGAAAATGTATGTAAATCTTTCGTAGCTCAGAAGATAATCCAAATCACCAGCAACCCAGATATCAGTATTTTCTTTAAAACTATATTTTTCAATTCGAACTACAATATTGGTATCCTTACCATCCGTGAAGAGATTTGTCTAAGTTGGTCAGTTTCTCAGAGATATCGCACAGGAACTCAAGGATTCTGACAAAATCAGGATCGCGGTAGTAACAAACCAGAACACAACACTGTTGCGTTCAAAAAAATTGGACTGAATCTTTGAACAGAAAAATCCTAGTCAGGACTTTGCCTCTTGAAAATCATTGAACGTCACAATAGATAGATAACCAGAGCAGAATGCTGTGAGTCTAACAACTGAGACAAGCACTTTAAATAGTCTCTAGATTGAAGAGGTCTGGATTTAAAATAATTGCCCGTCTTGGTGATTACTTTCATATGATTTAAAGCAATACCAGGAATTCTAGTAACCAGTACTTAAGATAAATTAAGACATGTCTTTTGTTACGCACGGAGGGCAAGTATATAAAATCAAACTTATTACTTATATCTCAGCCCTCGGGAATGCTGAAGTTACAACGACTAAGTATTCTCTCCTTCTCTAGAAGCGTCTTCAGGTGTTGACAAAGGTTTATTATATATGTCGCGTCCAGGAGCCAACAGATGCAGATGACGTTGACGAATAAAAAAAAAAAAGTTTTACGTACTGTATTCCTGAAATAATAGGACAAACTTCTGGAGGTGATTACTCACTTCAAATTAAAAAAAACAGTTCATTTAAAGAAATTTCGAAATATACACGCTACAGGCGCTCAAATTTAGGCAGCATCGTGTTACAAATGACGTCTTGAAAAGTAATGACGTAAATCATGTCGGCTTAGCAAATCACATTCGGAGTACTACCCAATATATCTATTTAAGCTATGTTTATGATTGGCGAATATAGATTAGCTATTAGTTGCCCTTACTAACAATATACTTCTTAAAAGTAACCCTTACTAGCAATATACTTCTCAAAAGTAACCCTTACTAACAATATACTTCTCAAAAGTAACACTTACTAACAATACACTTCTCAAAAGTAACCCTTACTAAAAAAATACTTCTCAAAAGTAACCCTTACTAACAATACACTTCTCAAAAGTAACCCGTACTAACAATATACTACTCAGAGTTCTATTCCTTGCTTAATTTTGGGATCATAATGTGGCAATATTCCAGTAAGTGCTTAAGTATTATACATTTCGGCTACAGAAAAGAGCGCTATGAATTATTTATGCATTGAAAAGAAATATATATATATATAAGATGGTAAACAAGGAAGAAAAAAGGATACTTACATAGTGAAATCTTGAGATAGGAGCACACAAACACTATAGAAAATTAGTACGTTTCGCAGTTGCGTTTTCAACTGGTAGGAAGGAAAATAGACAGAGCGGACAGGTGCGGAAGTGGTATTAAGAAAACGCCATATTGCCAATGATGCTGGGTGACAGTGTAGCCAGGTTATGGAGGTGGGAAAACGACTAGATGGGTACATATACATATATAGGCAGTGTTCGAGTTGTTACAATTTACTAAGGGGGAATCCTAAAACTAGTGGTTGCTGGTATGTCTCAACCTACTACCTGTTTGGGTAGTAATACAAAGATTTTATCCCCGATTGAGATGATATTGGAATCAACAACCAGGGATTAAATCCTCACGCACCAGGGAAAATCCCTGGCAAATCGAACACTATATGGAGCAGTATTGTTTGCTACACAAAATAGAGTTATTTATCCAAACCAAGGATGTCCACTCACATTATACCCGTCAAATTGTACACAGTCCCTCAAAAGTATTCTGGTTTTCACAAATCTATATACATAAATTGTATTACGTTGTTTACTAAGCTTTCTCCAAATAACAAATATATCCTAACCTTAATAGAGTTAAGAGGGAGAGGGAGTTGGTACGGCGGCCTGCAAAATAAGCGTCCAATTTAACATGGGATTTCACACATTTGTAGGAATATCGTAGTTCCATGTGGTTCCTTCGAAAAAAATAGCCCCTTCAACATATTTCGTGGGATTATAAAGGTACTTAAGTGAAAACCATGCGTGCTATTTTCTGCTTAGAAATAAGGATTATTATAATGGAAAGTTTCATAAAAAAGCTTTTACTTGGGCTACTAAAAACATCCTTTATTTCTAAGAGAAAAAAAAACCCGTCGTGGAGCCTTCATTTATTTACTTTTACTATGCCATGTATTGCGTTTAAGGGACTACTGAGCCATTTTTTTTTCGAAGTAAGCACATAAAACCATAGTATTCGTAGAAATGTTTGAAATCCATGTTAAATTGAACGCTTATTTTGTAGGCTGCAGTAGCCAAGTTCCTCTCCCTCTTAAGTCTGCACTTTGTAGATTACTTATGGACAAGTGTTATTATGTGTAGATAATTTCTTTAATAATATGTAGAAATTTTATTTATTTTGTCAAGATGCCTGTTATACTTACGTGAGGCGCACGCCTCAGCATTGAAAGTCTATGCTGAAGAAATGAATGAATGAAGGTAATTTCTATGCTTGCTCTATTAAACCATTTAATTCGATGACAACAAAACTCTTTTAGGTGGCGAAAGCTGTCTATGCGGCATTCCCTCAACCACAAACATTGCTTATCAGGATATATCGGGTACTACTTTGACTATGATTTGCTAACCCGACACCGCTTACGTCATTATGTGTAGAGATATGACGTCATTTGTGATGGTGCCGCCTTAACTTCGAACTCCTATAGCTCGGAAACTACGCATAATTTTGAATATCTTGGAACCATTTTTTTTTTCTTGTATTGACGTAAATAATCACATCCCGAAGCTTGGGGCATCATTTCAAGAACACCGTGTATATAACCCTAAATATATGTTACACAAAATGGTAATATTTTGTATATTGACAAATTAAGACGGAAGGATTATGTATGAAATATAACTTTTTTTTGTGTCACATATTTCGGGTTATATGTAAAAGGTTACCTCGATTTTTTTATATGTCAATGTCACTTATAGATCAAGACAAAACCAAACGACCCTAACGCCATATGTTTACTATAGGATTCAAGTCGTTTCGTTTTGTCCGCGACTATATATCCCTTGGCTTCTGCGCTCCTCGTATGTAATATATGCTTTAATTGTATATTATGTATTTACATATATATGTACCAGTAAATACGTGTAAATGTGCAGAGTGAAGTAAAGTGTGATTAAAATGTGTACATCTATATTATTACGCCTGTCCAATTACTATTAAAACATATAATATCATCTGCAATGAACCTACTTTACGACTCACCTGATGTTATACGAATATCGCGACGACTAAGGTGGGCAGGCCATATAGCTCGGATGGGGGGGGGGGGGAACGAAGATTATGTTGGAAAGCAGGAGGGAAAGAGCCAGTTGGGAAGACACAGACGTCGTTGGGAGGACAATATTAGAAACGATCATCGAGAAGTAGGTGTTCGTGATGAAAAGTGGCTTGATCTTGCCCCGGATAGATTCCTATGGCGAACGTTTGTTAATGCCTTTGTTAACGCCTGAAGACCAATCAAGGGAAGGGAGGAAAAGCTTAGTGGTTGTAACTTGAACATTCCTGACAGCGATATAAAGATAAGTATGATTTGATAAGTTGAATTAGTTGTTAGACGATGAATTGCTTTATCTATAATTTATCTTAACAGAAATAATTAGAATCCAGTGTTTGCGCCCAACTCTTGTCTATTTACGTAGTGTTACACATTTCACTATGTGTTTACATCATGAGTGTGTCTGGCACGTGCTTGTACGCGCGGATCATTTCAATATTTTTTCTGAACTTGCAAGATCTTTCTATGGTCCATTTTCTGTGAATCTTTCCTTTGAAACTGTATGTAATTGTAAAAAGAATATTACCTACACTACATATTTGCAACTGTCAAATGAATAGGGTTCCCACTCATTTGCCAAGATCAAATTCCCTGACTTTTCCAGGTCACTACTCAGAAATTTCCAGGTACCCTATTTTGTATATATAAATATATATCATAATTCCATGGGAAAATAAAGATCATAGTTGCATGAAAATAAAGATGCATCAAAATATTTCACTGTATTCTTTTCTTAAATTGCTTTATGGTTGGCACATTAGCCTCCAAGTAACTTCAAAAACGATCTAACATTAAATACCTGCTGTTGCTAAACGAACTTCAAACAATAAGCTATCAAATTCCCTGACTATTCCGAGGTTTCAGACATTTTAGTGAAATTCCCTGACTTTTCCAGGACTTTTTAGTGCTTAGCTGGATTCCCTGACTTTTCCAGGTGAGTGGGAACCCTGAGTGAAGGACAGAGACAAAATTACTTGATGACTATAATATTTAATTCTTATAAATATAATTATTAATTCAAACTATTATTAACCTTCAACCATTTTCCTTTTTCAGGGTTGATCAAAATACAAGATTACGACAACTTAATATAGACTTTTGGAAGCGCAATGCAGGTACACATCAAGATTCAGAAATTACTGATGCGTCAAAAGATTTAGCTGAGACTGGCAATAATAATTCACAACCTATACCACAATCTGCTCCCAATGAAGGCTTAGATACTACGACTGAGGCATCACAAGATTCATCATTACCTGCTTTCAATAAGCTTCCTTCAGAGATAAACAACACTAGGAACAGACTTCTAAATATAAATCTGTTTAGTTCACAACAGTCAAGTCAGGATATGTTTGACAATTCGAAAGTGAAATGGGCTCAAAATCTTTGTTCTAAATATACACCATCATCGAGATACAGCTTGAGAAGAAATATCAGGAATCGCGAGAGAAAATCTTTCAAGAATTCTGTCTTGAAAGTTAATAGCAATAATGCTGAAGCAAGAAATAACAATGGAGGTAGAAATAAAACCTCGCTGCCTGGTTTTGATAGCAGCACGTTGTTATTAAATTTGAACTTTTGTAAAGAGTGCAATCTTCTGCTTACTCCCAGTCAAAATAGGTTGCAACATTACAAGATGCATCATAAGAATAAAATATAAACTTATGTGTTAGAACATAGACACTCTTGTCATTTGTGTTTGAAAGTATTCATTGCTTTTTTTCCTGAACGTATCACTTTGCAAATAGAGTGAAGGATAATTTACAAATGTTGGAAACTTGTAATTGTAAAGATAGAAGTAATTGATATTACACAAATACTAAGATTTTATAACTGTAAAGATAGATGTAATTATTATTCCACAAATATTTAGAATTCGCAATTGTAAAAATATAAATAATTGGTATTTCACAAATATTAAGAATTTACAGTTGTAAAGATAGATGTAATTATTATTTCACAAATATTAAGAATTTACAGTTGTAAAGATAGATGTAATTATTATTTCACAAATATTTAGAATTTACAGTTGTAAAGATAGATGTAATTATTATTTCACAAATATTTAGAATTTGTAGTTGTAAAAATAGAAATAATTGGTATTCCACAATTGTTAAGAATTTGCAATTGTAAAGATGAAAGTAATTGGTATTTCACAAATACTAAGAATCTGCAGTTGAAAAGAAAGAAGTAAGTTATTTCGCAAGTATTTCACGTAAAGAAAAATATTGTTGGTACTAAATGAACGTATGGCAGGATTAACGTTTGGAATGTTTTATTAATTATCATTTATTTAACGTTAATGTTAATTTTATCATTATTTCTTTTAAACAAAAGCCACTCAAAAGTAAACGAGAAGTGTTAAGTAAAGGATGACTTGAAAATTGTACTTAGTCTTGGATGTCTTCGGCGATAGTGCAGAAATGACAGTTACTGCTTAAATGAATGATATTGTAGATCATTTGTCCATTCCGTCTTTGAAATTATTAACCACTTTTGAACAATTTCTTTAATGCTAATAAATATTCTTACAAAATGTAGGAAGATCTTTCGTACTTTAGAAAAGCAAGTGACGGAAATAATCGGCTTGGAATACAGACCAGTTTATTTTAGTACAATACGTCACTTAGGCACGATTACAGCTATACAATTAACCTGACAGGTATTCACTTAACCAGTAACTGACAAGGACGCTGTTGCTCTAGCATTTTAGGGTTAAAGTAGACGTTTTATTGTATCAGTGTGTAAGTTATTATCAGTTTAGGATATCTTTAATACTATGTGTTTATATTTCACAAAGATTATAAGATTCTATAGAAGCAGTTTCTTATAACAATGTTCGTGATTATAGGACTTGTAAGTAAGAATTAAACGGACTGATTTCCTAAGAAAATTATCGTGTACAGTTACATAGAAATGGATTAATTTCATTGAACAGTCACATCAATGAATACATATTAAAAAAAAAAAAAAAGATTGGTGGAACTGCTTCGAAATATATTGTAGTTAGGTTCATTTTTAAGAACGGTTATCATTAGTAAATAATTTTACCATATTGAATATTTTATAATGTTTGTGTTTCCAATAAAATAGCTTTGTTGACAAATATTAGAATGAATTATTAGGAAGGTGCTATTTCCTAAAAGTATTCTAATAGGATACAAATAATAACTAATCAGTAAAGATTAAAAAAAAAAAAAACATATTTTTTTTCTACATTTCCTTGATGGATTGTTTTCGCAATCAGTTTTTCTATCATCTTCCCAGTTTTTCGTACTTACATTTCATAACGCGAAATAGTGTAAGTAATTGTAAAAATGATGCGAATTGTTTTACAAACAAATTTAACGTTGTAATGAGAGTTTTGTTGCACAACATTTTACTCATAGTATTTAGGCTTTTCATTCAACAATTAAGGTTAATGTAAAGCAACGGTCTCTAACAAAAGATGGCAGCACTATCTCCGTATATGTCTAATGTATTTTTTATCGTTGCATGACATTCCAATGCTGCTACTACAAATTCAAGCCTACACAGTTCAAACTTTCAGGGAAGAAAGTTCATAACCAATTCAAGAGTAAAGTTCCCCACATAGCAGAGTACATCCCTGGATCGTCCCATTTAGATCCCATTAACTTCAGATTTCTCAAGCTCCCATAGCGATGTCCTAAGGACGTCCGTGGGATAACCCTGTGGAGAATACAAACAGTTCATCCCGTATGGATGTCCCCCGGAAATCCGGGCGGGATTACCTACCTGGAATTTCTATAAATTAAATCGACCTTACTATTATTATTATTTAATTAATTATAACTATACGAGGGATATGCCTTCGTATAGTTATACGAAGGATTAATTATAACTATACGTCCCATGGATGTAAACGGGACTTAAACAACGTCCTACGGACGTCCCGATATCCTGCCAGGAGATCCGTCAGATGTCCCTGGGACGACAGTTTGCTATGTGGGTCGATCAATGCTATTTTTTTTATTTTCGTTTTTCTTCATTGTTAAAAGAGCTTCGTTGTTAAAGATTTTAATATTCACAACTACAATCAAGCTCTTTCAACAATGAAGAAAAACGAAAATAAAAATTTGGTATTGATCGAACTCTTGAATTGGTTATGAACTTTCTTCCCTGAAAGTTAGAACTCTCTAGGCTTGAATCTGTAGGAGCAGCATTGAAATTTCGTGCAATGATAATACATCACGTAGACACATTCGGAGGTAGTGCTGCCATCTTTTGTTGGAGATTGCCTTAATCCGTTTTAATTTGAAATTATTTTCTGGCGAAGAAAAAAGCAAATATAATTTTATTTATTTCTAAAAAAAAAAAAAAAAAATCCAAAGTTAAATAAATGTACACTGAAAATGTCAAAAGATGATAGTCGAAATGTTATTCAATAACACTTATGTATAGATAGTAGGAAAACAAGATGGTCCTCAAATTGATAAAGATAGCTGCATGATACCTGTTCTTGCCCCCTGCAATTCACTGTGATCTTCGGTAGTTTGATTCGCAGGGCTGCCTCCCGATGTTGACAGTTGGACACCCTCGAACAGCATCGGACGAAGATCAATCTGGTGGACTCAGTATTTCTTACCACATTGACAGGTGTTTTATTTCCATGTAAGTATTATAGGCCTATTAAGATTTCAGTCTTGTTGTCAGTTAAAAAGCCAGTAAATTATTGATAAAATAGAATTGATAATTTGAAAGAACACGAGTTCGAAACACAGGAAAAATCTGTCATGGCTACAGTTTCTTTCGAAATGCCTGTTTTTCAAATAGAAGAAAGTCGTTTTAATTTTCTAAAAGTAAATCTTCATTTCCTATTTTTTTTTATTCTTTCTAATTGTATACCCTCGTAGTTGTATTACAAGAATTAATTTCTGCTGGTGAACAGTGACACATGTTTAGTTTTCGGTCCCTTGATAACAAAGCTGTAGCTAAAGGGAACTTATAATCCCGCTCAAGATGTCCGTCCGTGTCCAGAAATTAAATCTCAAGAACTACAAGATGTAGATAGATACTTGAGGTGTCGTTCGAAAGGTCTTGACTAAACTAGCTCAGCGCCGTCAGAATCGTCTTGATTGGTACTATAGTTCAATGTTGCCAGCCCAGTTTCTAAAAATTCGAATTGATTCCATTCAGTTATACATAGCTGCGCCAAACTTGGCATATACATTATTCGACACACTAAATAAACACTGAGAGAGCCTACGTTGCCAAGCAACCTACTTACCAGTGTTGCCAGCCTATTTTCTAGGAAATTATATTTTTCCAAATTATTTCCATTATTTTACTTATAGCAGCACAAAAAGTTGGCATAAGCATTGTTTGACACAATAGAAACATACTGCGGATGTTTCTGATCACCAGGAACCCCGTTGTCAGTGTTGCCAACCCATGCTAAAATATATGTCATGAACCATAAGATGTAGAGACGTAATTTTAAAGTTGACAAAGTGTACGTGCAGGAACTAAGGAAAGTTGTCGGGAGGCGGGGAAAGGGGGGGGGGCACTTGCGTTGCTAAAATGCTTTCAGGGACCGGAGCCTTTGCGATTGTTATTAAAATCGCAGCTCTAACTTGTTTCATTTTTGTTAAACCAAATACATATTTATGTTTACCTTATTTGATTTGCCTATTTACAACTGACGACTTTTAGCCTTTCAAGTTGCTTTTTTTATATCGATAGAAGTTTGACATTTATTCATATTTCTTAGTTTATATATATAATTATGAATATATTCCTAGGGCTATTTTATATTTCATTCTGAAGACAGGAGATGCATTTGTTTCTAATACAGTTCAATTCTTACTGTAATGTTAACAAAACGTTTCACAAAAACGAGAAACCTATAAGAATGTTTAACTTCTTTTTATTCTGAGTTGGAAACGCAAGATGTGCAATAGTCTCCTCAGCATGACAGGTTTCACACCTAACAACACCAAGATCGCATTACACTGACAGGCTCGATGTGGCGGGCGCAATTTAGATCTGAAATGCGATAGCAAGGAATTTTAGTTTTGAATATATCTATAATTGTATAATTCTTATAATCCATTGCAACGTTCACTGGACATTAATGGGTACAATTCATTACAACGTTTACTGGTTAATACGTGATACCAAACCTTCTATATTAAGAAAATTAACACTTTTGTTACGTAATTAACTGCAAAGATTATTGCCGGGGATTTTCCCTGATCGCTGGGGATTTTATTCCCGGTTGTTGATCCCGAATATCATCTCAACCAGGGATGAAATCTTTGAATTTCTACCTAACTAGTTAGTATGTTGAAACTTATCAGCACCCACTACCTTTAGGATCCCCCTTCGTACTGTAACAAACGAGTCTACATATATATGGAGAAGCGCTGGAGGAAACAGAACAGGTGAACTTTGAAAGAAGACAAAGATGTTTCCTGTCCCTGCATTGTGTAATGTGTATGTTGATAGGTTAGTAGAAAGAACTATGTGGAAGGCGAATACAGTGATAGTAAGTGGAGGACGAATGAGGATCATCAAGTACGCAGATGATCAGGCAATATTAGCAGAGGCGGGGATAAAATTTCAGATGATGATGAAAGCAAGAGCCGCTCCAAAGTTTGGAATTAAGATTGATGTAAAAAAAACAAAGGTGATAAAAGCCAGAAAGAAGAAGAAACAGTGAATATTGTGCTGATGGGAAAAGAAACTAAAAAAATCCCTTTCGGTAGGCCTACAGGCTAAGGTAGATCTCGAAGTTCTTTTTATTTTCAAAAATTCAAATCTCGCCTTAGTATATGAGCGCTGTCGAGAAACTATTTATTGTTTTTTTGATTATTCATCAAGAGCTGTGCAACGATACCCCACAAGACGCCCCCAAAGGAGAGGTTTGCCCCATTTATTGTAACCTACTCTTGGTCATACATCTTCAAAGAAAATTTCGTTTCTCTACCTTCAATGATTTGGAAATTGGGCTTTTGGGGCGGCCATTTTGGATCCAAGTTGACGACTTTTTAAAAGTTTTTTTTTATATTGTCGTGGCCTACTTGTGATGGTATACCTTCTAATAAAATTTCATTTATCCAGCTCAAACAATGTGCAAAATGGGATTTTGGGCGGCCATTTTGGATCCAAGATGGCAACTATTCCCAAATGTTGTAACATTTCCCTAAAGTACTCGTCATAATGCACCTTTATGCCAAATTTTGTTTCTCTGGTTCAAACGGTTTGGAAAATGTTTTTTATGGTCCGCCATTTTGACCCAAAATGGCGTCTTTGGATACATCATGTACTATTTTAGTAACATACAAGTGATAATGCACAGTGCTACCAAATTTGATATTTTTAACTGCAGTCGTTTAGGCTGTGAATTCTATACAACAATGGGTTCGGCGGCCATTTTGGATCCAAGATGGCGACTTTTTCAACATTTCGTAATGTTTTCTTGAACTACTAGTATCAATACACCTTTATGCCAGATTTCGTATCTCTAGCTCAAACGATATGGAAAATCGATTTCTTGCTTCCGCCATTTTGGATCCAAGATGGCGTCCTTGAATTCATTAGGTAACATTTTCGTAATCAAACAATGATATTTTACCTTTAAGCCAAATTTGATTTCAATAGCCCCAGCGGTTTAGGCTGTGTATTCTATACAACAATGGGTTCGGCGGCCATTTTGGATCCAAGATGGCCACCGATTTTGCTCATTAACTAACTTAACCGAGCTATTAAGCCTAGAAACAACATATAAAAATTTTGTTCAAATATTTTCAAAATTGTGGCCGCTAGCATGTTAATATATATATATATATATATTAACCGTACCGTATATATATATATATAATATAATAATAATAAATCACAGCCATATTCAATCCACTAGTGGATGAGGCCTCTCCCCGAAGGGAGGAGTTGGTCTACTGGTCCCACGCTGACCAGACGGGTTGGGAGAGGAGAGCCGAAGCTCTCACTGTGATCGCCACTGTTTTTTATTCACAGCAGCTCCCCAATTATCCTCACGATGCTGGGTCAACACCGAAATATTTGAGCCCCCACCGGGAATCGAACCCGGGACCGCTCGCACTGATATATATATATATATATATATATATATATATATCGTACCGATCTCAATAGGTATATTTTTCTTCGAAATCTACCTAATAGACAGAATCTTTTTAGCACTTGGCTAACTTAATGACTTAGAGTGGAAGCTGCTCTGATCCGAAGAGTGGACTGTATGAAAGGTGAAGAAAGAAAATCAGAAGCCTTCTAAAGGTGAACATTAAAGGAAGTAAAAGAATCAGGTAGACGGAGAAGGTACGTAATAAAAAGTGCTAAAATGACTAGGAGAGAGACGAAAATACAGGAGAAAATAAGAGAGAGAGATAGACACTTTGATTATGACATTGGTTTTGCAGAGATCATATACTTAAGATGCAATTAAATGTGTAGTTGAAGGGGAAGAAGAAGCTGGATGTAACTTCTTAACGGCAGTAAGAAAGATAAATCCACGCAAAGATAAACAGCTGAGCGCAATGCAGAGATGTAGAGCTTCTGTTCAATGCAGTTTCGGCAGAACACTAGTTACGATTAAAGCAATTAGTTACTTGATTAGAGTTACTAGGGACATACGTTCTATACTTTTTTTTAAGTTGTCTGAAAGCATAAATTGTATAAAAATTTACAATCCATTGCTAATTCTCTTTATAAAAAGTTTCCAAGTAACTAGAAATCACGAAATTAGTGATTTTACAGACATCTTACGGGAATTTGCCCTGCCTAGGAAGATGCCCTCATTTATGGTCCATTCAATACTTGATCTTGCGCAGCATGAGACCATAAAATGCTCTTGAGCTGTAGGCTCTCACCGCCCAAGGTCTACGTTGCACTGGAAGAAGAAATCTCACCCCTTGGAGATGCCTTTTAGCGGGTTTTATTCCAAAGGCGATGGCCCTGTTCCCGCTATTACCTCCAGTACAGTATCATCGATCTTGTAAGGTACAACCGGCTGCACCTGTTGGGAAAAAGTCTTGAATTGTCATGGAGATTATCCATGGCCTCTCCTGATGTCCTGAGGGATAGGGCATCAGGAGAACTGGGAAAAAAGCTCTCACTGACAATTTAAAACGTCAGTGACGCCGAATATTCAGAGTGTTTCCTAGTGACAACTTTGTTGATAGGACAAGGAATCATTGTAAGACAAAAAATTAACAATAACAATTAATTTACATAGTGAGCTTAATTTTCTTAAAGGTTATTTTATTATTCCCGAAGTTTTTAAATATTTTCTTGTAAGGGATTGCATACATCAAAGAAGTTGTTGGAAAAGGAAGAAATGAAGATTATAAACAGATTTATCAGCAAACTGCCTATTTCTTTCTTTCTTTCTTTCTTCTTTTTTTTTAAAAAAGTAATCTTATCTGTTGTTCCTCTTGTTATTGGGAAAGCAACATTCAAGAAAGTGAGGTAGAATCATTATAGCAATGGGGATTTCAGATCTGAAAAAAAAAAAAAAGGTTTGCAAAATTCTTTAAATGGACTTTGGTCTGAAATGATTCCGAGACGTGGACGGAAGTAAAGAAGAAAAGGAGCAAAGGGAAGCTTTCTAGAAAGTTTCGGATTGTGGCTGTAGAGAATAATGGAGATAGAATTGGACGGAGAGAGTAAGCAATAAGGAAAGGTTAGGTTACATGGAAGAGAAAAGAAGCCTTATGACAACCATAAGAGAAAGGAACATAAGTTGGATTGACGACATCGTAAAAAGGGACTATCTGAAGGGCAAGATAAAAGGAAAGAGAGGAAGAGGAAGGAGGTGGTGATATGGCCATTTACACCTGCCTCTTCCCACATAGCAAAATGACGTCCCAGGGATATCTGACGGATCTCCTGGCAGGATATCGGGACGTCCTGTTTAAGTCCCGTTTACATCCATGGAACGTATAGTTATAATTAATCCTTCGTATAACTATACGAAGGCATATCCTTCGTATAGTTATAATTAATTAAATAATAATAATATTAAAGTCGATTAAATTTATAGAAATTCCAGGTAGGTAATCCCGCACGGCTTTCCGGGGGACATCCAGGGGACCTCCATACGGGATGAACTGTTTGTATTGCCCACAGATTTATCCCACGGACGTCCTTAGGACATCGCTATGGGAGCAGGACCATTCTGACGGTAATGGGATCTAAATGGGACGTCCCAGGGACGTACTCTGCTATGTGGGTTGAAGCGTCAATTATAGTGTGTGTGCTATATTGACTTTTAGAGCTTACGATCACGCACGTACCCTCTAGATATACCTTTGACTTTAATAGAGCGTTCTCCCCATTTCCAGCACTGCACCTACCTACTTTTTTTTTTTTTTTTTTTGCAATTATGAGCCGAACGCGCCCACAGAGTAGCTATAATTTTCTCCTATACACTGCAAAAATTGTACCTTTGACTTTGTGGGTGTAACCACAATCTTTGTAAAATATGAATCCCTGTGCCAGTCACTGATTCTAAAAAAATGTGGGTACATTACACCGTCTATTTTTCAGAGTCAGTGAGTCATATTTTACCATCTATTTTTATTAATCTGTTCCCTCCCAAGAACTGGGAGGCAAAGAACCGCCCCTCTAAACCCAACCCTGGGTTCGCCACTGCCTCTCAAACATTGTGGGTATAAAATCGGCATTTTGTACCCACAATTCAAAGGTACAGTTTTTGTAGTGTACTAATAATCTCCTTAATATTAGAATGCTACCATTATGCTTTATCAGTGCTGGATTAAGCAATTTGTGGGTCCTGGGCCATACATTTTATTAACTATGCCCTCTGTCGTAAAGGTCACCCATTTATCTTTGGTGGGACCCCTGAACGAGTGGTGTCCCGGGGCTGCAACCCTTTTAGAGCCCTCCTTAATCAGGAGCTAAGATTCCTGAAAGAATCTTCCAAGACCTTAATAACTGCTTTGAAGGCCTTGAGAATGTTGGGAATTACTTCAAGCAATTCTCTCATTCTTCGTATGAAGACCGTAGAGAGAGAGAGAGAGAGAGAAAGAGAGAGAGAGAGAGAAAGAGAGAGAAATAACACTGATTCAATAAGTTAGCACATATGGTGAAATAAGCAGCAACTTGAAGATAAAACGAGTTTGATAATTTTAGATATCTCTTATGCAACGTTACAAAAGATAAAAGTCGTGTCACATTATAAGCTTTTTCTTCCTACACTTGAAGATAAGCAATAGGCTGTTTATATGACAGGTTATTTATTATACACGTAAACTCATACAGTATAATTTGGTCTCTGGAGATAACCAGTGTTAGCACAACGTTGATTCAGCTCAGTGTACTTTATGTTATTGCTTTAAACAAGAACCATCAACAGAAGAAATGAATTCGGATGATGTGAGTTATCTTGTAAACCAGGACACCATCTTGGAAGCGTTGCAGACTTACGTTGAGAAGAAGGAAGTGTCAGTTCAGAAAATTGAAGTGTCGAAAGGTACTGATGAGATTGAAGGTTACTCATCGATCATATTGCGTGTATGTGTCGATTTCTCTCACGGTGAGAGTGGTTTGAAGTCCACCAAAACTTTCATAGTGAAAAGATTGCCAGAGATTGAAGTACAATTAAAAACGATAAATGAAATGAATTTATTCTCCAGGGAAGTGTTCTACTATCAGGTCGTTGTTCCAAAATTACAGAAATTTCTCAAATCATCTTTTCCGTTATGTGCTTGTTATTTTGCGCAGCATGACGGTGTGAATGACATACTCATTTTAGATGATCTTAAAGATTTAGGCTACAAAACGTTAGGAACAGGTAGGACTGTCTGCGTCGACCATTGCAAAATTGTTATGCGAGAACTGTCAAAGTTGCACGTGACTTCAGTAGCACTGGAAAAGGTTGCAGGTGAAAAACTAGACAATTTATTTCCCATCTACAAGAAAGATGCTTTATTTGGCTCAAACTTGCTACAGCCAATGGTTAATGAGAATGTAAATGTTCTTGTCACGTTGTGTCAGGACATTCCACAATTTCAGAAAGTGTCTTCAGTACTTCGGGAGAAACTAGCCACAATGTGGGAACAGTTTTATGAACCTTTAAAACCGCGATCGGGTCAGTTAAACGTGTTATGTCATGGAGATTGTTGGCTCAACAATATGATGTTTCGATACGACAACAATAATCAACCAACCGACGTAAGATTTATTGATTTGCAAATTAGTCGTTACGCATCACCATTTACAGATATCTGTCATTTCTTGTATTTGAGCACCACCAAAGACATCAGAGACCAATACTTGGACGAAATTTTAAATGCATATATAACATCATACAATACATATGCACAAGAATGTGGTGTATCTATTGAAACTCTAGAATTTGATCAGGTGAAGAAGAACTACAATTCAGTACGTTCGTATGGCGTTCTTATGTATTCTAGTTTTAAACCGATGTTATGCCTGAGGGACGAGTTATTACCAAGCACTCACAACGAAGGAGGCGAGAAATTTGAAAACTGGTTTTATGGTGAAAGAACGTCCGTTGCTAAAGACAAATTGGTGAAAGATGAAACGTTTCGCAACGAAATAATAACGATTCTTAAAGAACTTTGTGAGTTGTATCACATAAAGTACAAGGACTGATATTAGTGTTCGGTGTGATGGACTGTGCGTGATTTATCCATTTGAAAATTAAATGCTGTTATTACTGTAAGTGATAACAATGACAGTAACCGAATGTTTATGTATTTGTGTACAATGTTATTGAAGTACAAAATTAATTCACTGTTATTGTTTCATGTGAACTCAAATGCTGATTTTTTTTATCGTGATTAGAAACCATTTTAAAAAGTGGTAATAATACCTCTCACTGTAAAGGAAAGGTGGGGAAAATTTGTACATGAGAAACATTGGTACGGTGTTGTTATGATTTCCTTGTGAAAAATATAATCTATGACAGTTTTTGGAAGTTGCCGATTAGGTATAATGGTTAGAATATCGGGTCGGGCGACCCTGGTTTGATTCCAGGCGAGATGATGATTTCTTAACTTTTCTTCTCAAAGAGCTTTAAATTTTTATCTTTGTACTTTAAATAATTGCTTCCTTTTTATTCATTTTTCTACTTCTTACAAACTTCACGGAACTACGTTAGAAAAGGCATGTTATACGAAATTTTACAAACTTCACGGATAAAGGTTAGAGAAATCAGGTTAGATATTTTTCATTATACGCGATGCAACACAGTTTTTTTTTCTTCTACACCATTCAAAACCAACCACTCCCTTGCAGGTTTGTGGCGATATATCACATTTGCATTTTGGTGTGTTTGTATTCTTATAATTTTCGAGGACAACAGTAAGTTTTCACTTTCAGATTCGTAAGCTCGTGTAGTGGGTGTTTATTGGGTTATCAGCAAAATATTTTAGTAGCAAGAAAACATCCTATTTTTTATGTGGAAATCAGTCTGTATTTAGCGTGACCGACTTAGTTATTTCCTGCACGAAGCCTTTTTCTTTCACAAAATATCCATTTAGGTCAGGCTGTTACAAAAACAAACATTGGCATTAACCATTAAGCTATACGTAATGATACTGGAGTGATCGAAAAATAGACGCTAGAGCGAATATTTAACGCTATTCGTCCATTTGCTGTCTAATCCAAAATGGACAAAACTTCCAATTCTGACAAAGTTTTTAAACCCTTGTTGTTGCTGTGCGGTCCGTTTCTATTTGTTTGAATTCTTGAGTTATGCACGTACCGGACTGTGCAGCCTGTAAATAATATTTACGTTAATTGCAAGAATTAAGATGTAAATAAAAAAAACGGGCCTCACAGAGACAGCAAGCGTAAAAAAGTGGGCTAGAACTGAACATTTGGTCCATATTGGATTAGGCTGGAAGTGGACGATCAAGATTAAGGTTAATATAAAGCAAGGATCTACAACAAAATATGGCAGCACTTAGTCCAACAGTCTCTTCCATTTACTGTAATCTGTACTTGCTCCCGGCAATATTATCATTTGGTTCATTGTAAGTTCTTTGAACTCTCGTGAGAGGAACAATGGTCTGATTTATTGTTCAAATATAGATAGCTTGAGACTCTATATTGTACAAACCTAGTAAAAGTTGGTCTAATACTTCTTTGTCAAAATCCATCCCGAATTGACATGGGCATGATCGACTTTTTAGTTCAACCACGAAATGTATAAAAAAAAAAAACTGATCTGGTTCCTGTTGCAATTTGTAAGATTAATCTAACGTTGCAAAATACTTGTTAAAGTCAATCGCCGCCATTCTTGTAAATGTAAAACTGCTGACTTTGAGATACGAGCTTTCCTCTATGACCAACCAATTCCAGGGCTTACCCTGAATTCTGTGGTGACGGTACCAGTTTCCGGCCATCGGAGTTTTAAAAACAAATTTGAAAAAATAATCTCTGTTGATTTTTTTTATATAAATCGATTTTTTAAATTTAAATAAACATTTTCTATTTAAATTTTTCGGCACTGAAAAAGCTACTAAGTTAGTTTTTCCTTTCAAAATATCTTCACCAGTAACAATTACAGTAAAATTCACAAATAAGTGGTGTTCGCTATGGAAGATAGCCATGGGAAATAGACAATTACAACAACTTGGTAATAATTTTGAAATGGAAGATATGGCGTTACTGACTTAGGGGATATTTGACAAAGGGAAGTTAACTTGTAGGGGACTTCTACATTACTTTCCTCGATACACGATTAATTAAGTGGTTCACAGGGGTATACACCGTAATTAAGCTAGAGAAAGAAACAATGTTTCTACGCATCAGCTTTTTTTCTAAAATGACCTCTTCCGAAGCAATTGCAAATTTTTATAATCGCAATTGGCTCTTTTCTCTAGTCTACATCTTCCTAACGAAATAGTCTACGATTTAAGTTTACTAAGATAAATTTTAATTCATTTCACTTAGTTTTTCAGCCCTCAAAACTGTACTATCAATTTGAGAACACTCTATGACAATATTCCATAAAATATGAGAGCTATTTTGGAGCCGCGGTCGCTCAATGGTAGAGTAAACACCTCTGGTCCGTGGGAACCGGTACCCGATTCGATCCCGGCTCGTGTACTGTGGGTCTTGTGGTGAACAAAAACCGTCTGCTCCCCTTTTTCTCAGAGTTCTCTCGTTTTCTCCCACTTTCTTCATTCCGCCAATTCTCCCATCATCATCCATTCCGTCTGATCCAAAGTTCTCGAAGCTGGTTTTTCTGTTTTCTGTGTGTTCGCTTTCATAACTATCACCAAAATAAACATACAGGATTTGTAATACAAACTGTAAACTTATGTGAATGAGGTTCCTACGTTCTCCTCTAAAATTCCCCGTGTAATATGAAATGAACCAATCAAATAGTTTGTTAAACTTCTAGGTCGGTCACTTGGGTTTTGGTTTACATCATAAGAGACTAAAAGGTAAATATCAAGTTTACATATGATTCAAACCACAGAATGGTTAAATATACTGTACCTTATTTCTAGTTTTTTAAGTATATGTTTCTGATTTAAATAGCAAATTAAATCAACCACTTTTGTTTAAATGTAAATAAATAAGGCTTCTGATAAATGGATCGCGCAACTCATGTTTCTAGTAAATCGTTTCGATCTTCAGAAGCAGGCTGCGTTCTTATTGACTGTTTCAAATTTTGTGAGACTCAGTTATTCAGTATTGAACACACACTTTCAACATCCATTATCTTCATCGTTAGTAGGAAGAGGAAGCGCAGTTATGTACCGATGAAGCTTTTAAAATTAACATACAGGTGTTAATCATAGATAAATGTATACACGTTGAAAGAGGAAACATAGGTAGTCATAGTAGAAAAAAAAATGAAGTATGTTTATTGAATATTATGGCAGTTATTGCGTGGCTGGATTACTGGTACAAAAGTTTGGCGTGGAACCAGTACCTGGCCATTATGGCTGTTAACTGCAATTAATGTTAATAATGTATGGCGCCAGTTTCTGGTCACCGGAAGAAGTACCGCAGAATGGGGTGAAGGTGACCAATATTAAATTTTTAACCATTCTCCCAACTTTAATTATTTATTGATATGATGATGGCTGTTCTGCTCGAAGGCTCCTGGGCAGATGAACCGATGGTGGTTTGTCATTGCTTTCCATTGGATGAATAATGTTATAGTGACGGGTCCTACAGTTTAACGTTGGCTCGGAAACTTTTGTGTTTCTACCGGGAATCGAACCAGAAAACCATTGTTTAGACAAATCCCATATCATGTAACATGATCAGCGGATGAATAAATTAAAAAAATGATTAGAAGGTAGCGAGTCTTACCATTCATCCCCCCAGATGGTTCTAAATTAGAGAATGGGTTCCCAATAAAAGAAAAAGACTCTTTCATACCCTCTAGGATTTTCTACCCTTTAATGCGGGTGAAGAAAACGATTTTCTGTGTGAATTTCCTTCAGTAACTCAGGGATTTTTTTTTATTTTACCACATAGCAAGGTGAAGATCTTTCGTGAACTTTTTATTTGAGTATGGCAAATTTACGAGCGAAGTTTCCTTTTGTTGATAGAACACTAATTAACAAACACTCTTTCTTAGGTTCTATTTTCCATGCTCACAAGTAAACCTAGGGAACTGTTGACACGCCGATTTCCTTTAAACCCTGGTAAAGTATAGTGCAAGTGAAAATATTTGAAGCCCCGTTTCCCGTTTTGGCTCATAAAATGATTCACACATGCAGAGGTGGCGCTAGGTGAGCGCGGGGCCTAGGGCAATAATGACCCCGCGGGGTCAAAGTACAAGTAAAAATCGCTGAGCGCCGAAATGTTACATCTAAAGCCGATAAAGCAGTAAGCAACTTCCCCCTAAATGCTTCCTCTCACTTCTTCCTTTCATTCTTAACCCTAAATTTATTACTAAATATTCTCTTTTTTAATGAACAACGGTTTCTTATGAAAAAAAATCCGACATAATTTATTTAAAGAAAGTACAATATATTTTAAAAACTGCATTGCTAATTACAAGTGCACTGTCAATTTCGATATTCATGATGACGTTTTAACTTTTTTTTTACAAATCAACTTTTATAACATTGAGTAAGAAAAATATCAACTCGGAACGCGGGGCCTCCCTAAGCGCGGGGCCTGAGGCGGTTGCCCCAGTTGCCACTGTAACAGCCTAGTTGCTGTTCCATTTTTATATTTATTTTCTTCCTTTTATCTTCTTAGTCTCCGTTTTGTTTCCTTTCTGTGTGTTCTCTTTAGCTCATTCTCTTTGGTTGGTTTTAGTCTCTTTGAGCGTGTTTCGTTTGGATTTTTCTTTGGATTTTTAATCGTTATCCATCCAGGTTTTCGTTAGTCACGCAGCAATGACTTGGATCTAACGCTTGTTTTTGATTGGACCCTAGTCAATGCTTCGTGACTTGTTTTTTGCTGATTGGTGTGAATCAGCCTTCTTCTCCGTTTGCTGGGAGAACTGCTCTCCCACGCCATGTTAGTTAAGTTTTAACTTTAAAGACGAGACGAGTGGTGTATGGGCTTTCCGTCATCTGTATTTCCTAAGCCCTGTCTACGATTGGTAATTATAAACAACAAATTTAGTGTAATTTTCGATTTCGTTTGACTTCGTCCGTTCCTGAAAACTATATTATTCGAAGTAAGAAGAATTGAAACCGATATAAGTGCTAACAGGACTTTTCAGCGACATTATTTAGGAATTTTCACCTCATTAAATTTATACTTTGTTTTGAGATTATTTATCAAATGTACAATATGTCCTAAATTTCAATATGGGGCCGCTATTAACCGAATTCATACATTACAAATATCGGTTCGTTAGATTTTAATAATCATATGCCTATTTCTCGTCTCCAGGTTTCCAAATCTATTCGAAATTCCCGGTTAGCCATGTTTGACAGCTACCGCATATTTTCATTACTTAGTAAAATTAGTAACATGTCTGTTCGACTATCTTTGCGTACCGTTTCGATGTTAACAGTAAATTTTATATTATTCGACATGGTTCGATAATTTTGGTTTCAACTTCAGCCACTATTCTCCGATAAAAAAGACATATTTTATAATATTATTTTGTATTTTCAAGATTTATTCAGAACGTCTTTTGTATAAGATAGTAATCATCTGTAATGACGTCACTCAATTAATAGAGCGAAATTGATTCTTTCTTTATGAAGTATTTTGGACTAGAACTTCTTTCGTATAAGTAATTCTGTAACAAAACTTTTCTAAATTATATAATAATATTTCGGGAATAATTTGTGAAAATATCAACAAAATTTATTAATTATTATAGAATTTATGGACATTTGTATCCGTCAAGCTAACTTTACGTTTTGCTTAATTAATTCAATGTATACCAGCGATTCAAATTAGTTTGTTCCTACACCTCGACAGTAATTCTGTTCAGATTCTTATGAAACTATCATATCCGAAAACGTGCAATATGTAAATTCAAAGCAATAAATTGAAATTCTGAAATTTTTATATTTCTTCGAACAATCTTGAGTTTGTGTTCAGTGAACGTGGTATAGAAACCTCTCAGTTAACCAGGTACGATCTACGCCATTAGTTGATAATCCTATTACAGTGTTTAGTAATATTTATAATGTGCAGTGAGTTATTTAATGTTTAACTTGATATTTATTGGAAATTAGCTACTAATCTTTACGTGAAGTTGACAGCAATTGATACCAAATTATTTCTGTGTTTCGGTAAACCTATCGTATTGAGTGATGTGATTTTAATTAGATTAGATCGGTTCATAAATCCGTAGACCAGTGGTAGGATTCTTTCGCCAGCTGAGAAGTGATAACTTGGGAAAGGAACTATATATTGAGATTTTGGTTATTTCTGCGTTGAAATATGAAGTGACTCTAGCATGTGATTTGTGTGAATATATATTATTTGCATTTGTGCGTTATGACACTACGTTTGGATTGAGTTGCGACCGTCATTCGTTTGTGTTCGTTCATCTTTATTTCAGGAATTGCGATTCCAGACTACAGGTGTGGGTCCTACTAAGGTAAAGGTAAGACATGGTCTTTTGCCACCCTGTAGACT